>RCNN01000525.1:0-17409 GCA_003667245.1 Heterostelium multicystogenum
AGCCCCTGCGGCTGGACGTCGCTATCACGCCGCCCACCAGCGGCCTGGTCAGCGTGTTGCAAACCGTGGACAACCGCTTGCTGCTGGAAATCATTGAACGGTACTTGTCGATGGCGCCTCTCAAATCATCGGCGAACTACTGACTACCCGCAGCGCCAAGCCTTCATACGCATCCCAGCGTGATGGTGAAATCACCCTCGGGTGTCAGATCGCCCTCCACCCGCTCATTGATGATGTCCACCACCGGCCCGGGCGCAATATCGGGCAGGTGCAGGGTTTCAGTAATCGGCGTCGAGCCGAAGTTCAGCGCCGTGATCTGGGTACCTTTGCCCGCCGGCAGCTCGTGCACCATGATCAACAGCCCCGGGTGCTGCACATCCGGCACCAGGATCTGGCGGCTGGCGGCGATGTCGTAGGCTCGGCGCACCGCGAGGATTCTTTGCAGTTGCGAGGCAAACGAATCCGGGTCGGCCAACTGGCTGATCAGGCTGCCATACAAGGTTTTCGGGCGTGGCATCTGCCCGGCGGATTGCTCCGCATCCGGATTCAGGTCCACCAGGTCATAGGCGCCGCGATGGATCCAGCGTGTGTCGCCATCCAGCATCAAGTGGGCCACCTCCTGCGCCGGCAACGGCAATGCGCCCACCAGGTCCCAGCCGGACAGTGCAAAACACCCCCGGTTGCATCGCGTTGTACATCACCAGCAGCAGGTGAATCTGGCGGAATCTGCTGGATATCCGCCGGGGTAATCGCCTCAAGGTCGCGAATGCCCAGCGCCGCCGTGATGATGCTGGCGGTGGTGCAGGACACGCCGTTGGTCACGAACTTCAGGTTATACGGTGCGTGTTCGCCAGCCAGGCGTTCGTACATCTGCTCACGGATATGCTCGCGCAGGATGCCGCCGGGAAAGGTCTGCCCCTGATAGAGGTAGGTGTCATGGGCGTGCAACGTCCAGAAGTGCACCAGTTCCAGGGTCAGCTCGTCATGGTTCTGCAAGGCGTGGATCAGCGAGCCGGGGTCGATGCCCAGGGTGTGCATCTCCCGCAGCATCAGGCGCAGGAATTCGGTGTCGCCCATCAATAACGCGTGCTGGTAAGCCGGGCGCGTGATGAAGTCGTAGGACAGGTCGGCGCCGCCGTGGGACATGGCGGCGATGTCGTCCACCGTCAGGTTCAGTTCCTGGAAGCTGAAACCGCCCGCCTTGCGAATCGCGCCGCCCAGGATCTGGTTGCCGGTGATGGACAGCGGATGGCTTTCAGACCAGGCGTTACCTTCCAGTTTTCGTTCCACACCGAGGAAACCGTTGGCATCCAGGCGCAGGATTTTCGCCCCCATCACGTCGATGGCGTGCAGGGCGTCGCCGATGATCATCTGCTGCGCGGCGAAGGTCGGGTCCAGCCAGTTCAGCGACGGCTGCCCTTCCTTGAAGTAATGCAGGTACACCCAGCGGCGGGGCTTGCCGTCCACGCCGATGACCCACATCGGTCGCGCTCCAGTCGGTTTCCTTGACCCCGGGTTCGAAGAAGATCACCCGTTGCAACTGGCCGACGATGTAGTGCTTGTCCCTGAGCACGTCGACCTGCTGCGGGCTGAGGTTCTGCGCATCGCGGCCCTCGCTGATGTCGGGCAGCAGCGGCCAGTCTTCTTCGCGGATCTCCACCATGTGGTAGAGCCCGGGATAGTCTTCGTAGGCCATCTCGGCCAGGCGGAAGTCCGCGCCCTTGCCGGTGTGGGACGGGATCACATCGTCGATGATCACTGCGTTGTGCGCGGCGGCCATGCGGGCCAGCGCCTGAAGCTGGGCTTCGGTGCCCAGTTGCGGGTCGATGTCGAAGCTGATGCGGTCAAAATTGCCGTCGATGGTGGGGGTGTGCTCGGTGCCGGAAAGACCGCCCGAGCGTTTCAATGGACCGTTGTGAATGCCCTGGATGCCGATTTTTGACAGCGCGTGCCACAAGGTTTCATCGCCCAGGGCCTCCAGTACGCTGCCGTTCTCGCGGGTGACGATGGACGCCGGATAGGCCGTGAACCACACCGATGCCAGGGCTGAAGCATCACGGGGCCGGGTATGGGCATATGGCTGTTGCCACAACCGGCCTTGCCCCGAATAAAGCCTGGCGCGTTGCTTGGCGGCATGCAGCATCGATTGTTCCACCAGCCAGGCCACATGTTTCTTATCGGCGTCCGTCATAAATCAATCACCTGCACCCATGAAGTAGTCGGTTGCGGTGGCTGCATATGAACCACCGTTCGTTACTGTATGAGGCCCCGGGCGGCGATTCGTTGCATCCGGGATGGCGACCCTTCCCCGCCTAGACCCAGCCGCCGTCCACAATGAAGTTCTGTGCGGTACACATCGCCGATACATCAGAGGCCAGGAACAGCGCCATATTGGCGATATGTTCCGGCTCCACACTGCCCGGCAGGCACTGGCTGCGGGCGATCAACTCCCGGGCCGCGTCATCCACCCACATCGCCAGTTGTTTCTCGGTCATCACCCAGCCCGGCACCAGCGTATTGACCCTGATACGGCTGGGCCCAAGCTCCCGCGCCAGGGCCCGGGTCATGCCGTGGGCGGCGGCTTTGCTGGCGGCATATACCGGGTAGCCGCTGGAAGCCATCATCCAGCCGATGGAACCCAGGTTGATGATCGACCCGCCGCCTGCGGCCTTCATCATCGGCACCACGGCCCGGGCCGCGAAAAACCCGTGCTTCAGGTTGACCGAAATCAGTTGGTCGAACCGCTCCGAGTCGATTTCATCCAGGGTGTGCCGAACGTCGTTGGCGGCATTGTTCACCAGCACGTCGATCGGTCCAAGGCTCTGCGCCAGGCACGCTATCGCGGCCTTGTACGCGATCTCGTCGGTGATATCGCAATGGGCGAATTCGACGGCATGGCCCTCGGCCGACAATATCGCCGCCAATCGGTCGCCCTGCCCTTGCGCCCGGTCCACGAAGGCTACCTTGGCCCCCTGGCGTGCGAAGGCACGCACCATGGCCTCGCCTATCCCGGAAGCACCGCCGGAGATCAGCACGGTTTTATCCCGCAGGTCCGGGTACATCGCCTGCGCGCCGGGCTGTTTTTCAGTGTTCATGGGGCAGTCACTCCGCTGTATTTAGTCTTATTTTATATTGCATGTTTTGCGATATTGGCTATAAATCAGCCCTGCAGCCGAATAAATAGTAGAACTATTTAATCAACAACAATAAAGGTAGCTCAGTCATGCGGCAATCCCGATTCCTGCTTACCGGCCTTGGCCTCTCCCTGGCGGTGGCCAGCCTGGGCGCTCAGGCGGCTGGCTTGTCCAGCGAACACAAAACCCTTCGGCAAAACCAATGACGGCACCGCCGTCGAGCAGTATGTATTGCGTAACAGCCATGGCGTACAAGCCACGGTCATCACCTATGGCGCGGTCTTGCAGTCGCTGAAAGTACCCGACAAACACGGCCAGTTCGCCGACGTGGTGCTGGGGTTCGATGACGTCCAGGGCTACCAGGCCGGTACCCGCGTTCTTCGGCGCGACCATCGGCCGTTTTGGCAACCGCCTGGACAAGGGCAGCTTTGAACTGGACGGCAAACGCTATCAAGTGCCCCTCAACGACGGGCCGAACTCGCTGCACGGCGGCCCGCAAGGTTTCGACAAGCATGTGTGGAAAGCCCAGCCGGTCAAGCAGGACGATTCGGTGGGCGTGACCCTGAGCTACCTGTCCAAGGACGGCGAGATGGGTTTCCCCGGCAACCTGAAAGTCGATGTCACCTATAGCCTCAACGACAAGAACGAACTGCACATCGACTACAAGGCCACCACCGACAAACCCACGGTGCTCAACCTCACCAACCACAGTTACTTCAACCTCGCCGGCGCGGCAGCGGTGATGTGCTCAAGCAGGTCGCCACCCTGCATGCCAGCCATTACACCCCGGTCAACAGCACCCTGATTCCCACCGGCGAACTGGCCCCGGTCGCCGGCACGCCGATGGACTTTCTCAAGCCCACTGCCATCGGCCAGCACATCAAGGACGATCATCCCCAGCTGAAATTCGCCGAACCTAAACAAGGTGGCTTTGACTTCAACTGGGTGCTGGATGCCAAGGGTGATATCGGCAAACTGGCCGCCGACGTTCGTGACCCGCAGTCCGGTCGCCGCTTGCAACTGTATACCAGCGAGCCTGGCGTGCAGTTCTATACCGGCAACTTCCTCGACGGGACGATCAAGGGCAAGGGTGGCAAGCCTTACGCCCACTGGAGTGCGTTCACCCTGGAAACCCAGCATTTTCCCGACGGCCCCAACCAGCCGAGCTTCCCCTCTACCCGTCTCGATCCTGGTCAGACCTACACGCAGAATACCGTGCTGAAATTCTCTGCTGACTAAACCTGTGGGAGCTGTCGAGCTTTGGCGAGGCTGCGATGACGTCGGCACTATCAATATCCAAGGTACCTGACCCACCGCTATCACAGCCTCCGCTGAAGCTCGACAGCTCCCACAGTACCGGCGTTAGCAGGGCTGCCGGGAAACGTCAGCGGCCATCAGTTCCACAAACCGATCTTTTCCAGCTCCTGTTTGAAGTTCTCGCGGGTGATCAGCGTCACCTCATCCATCGCCGTGTACTTCGGCGGCTCCTTACCCGTAGTGACCCACTCGAACATCATGCTCGCGGTGTTGTAGCCCTCGATGTGCGGGCTGGGCAGCATCGAGCCGAAGAAGCCGCTGTTGGCTTTCTTCAATTCGCCAATGGCATCGGTGCCGTTGATGCCGATGCCGATGACATTCGCCGCCGCAAACCCGGCGCTTTCGGTGGCGCGCACGCCGCCAAGCACGGTGTTGTCATTCATGCCGCCGATGATCAGGTTTTTCGCGCCGCCGGGCAGCTTGACCAGCGCCGAGTTGGTGGCGTCCATGCTGCCGGGGACGTCGAGGGTCTTGAGGGCTGCGTACAGGATGTGGTCATCCGGAATACCCGCAGCCTTCAGGGATTTGACCGAGCCATCAGTGCGCTTTTTACCGGTATCGAGTTCGTTGTAGGTGTTGATCACCGCATAGGTGTCCTTCCAGTCCCAGCCACGTTTTTTCGCTTCAGTGGCCATGGCACTGCCCTGCTTCTCGCCCACTTCAAACGCGGCCATGCCCAGGTAAGGCACGTCTTCCATGAAGTTGCCCTTGGCGTCCACAAAACGGTCATCCACGGCGATCACTTTCAAGCCGTTGGCTTTGGCCTTGGCCATGATCGCCGGGCCGAGGGACACGTCCGGCGGGCAAATCACAAAAACCCTTGGCACCGTTGGCCGCCAGGCTGTCGATGGCCGAGAGGGTTTTCTCGCCGTCGGGCACGGCGATCTTGATCACCTCGAAGCCCTTGTCCTTGCCGGCCTTTTCGGCGAAGGCCCATTCGGTCTGGAACCAGGGCTCTTCCGCCTGCTTGACCAGAAAGCCGATCTTCACCGGCTCGGCCGCCAGCAACAGGCTGCTCAGGCCGACGGCGGACACCGCCACAGCGGCGCAGCACAGGGAACGGATACCACGACGACGATTCATAGGGTGACTCCTTGTTGTTGTTTTTGAGTGCGTTAAACAGCCTGTTGGTTATCCTGCAAAGCGGTGGCAGGTTTTCCCCGGCACATCGACCTCAATGGCCAGCACCGCACCGTCCAGCGGGTGATCCAGCGGGCTGGCGGCACTGGTGATGTACAAGGTCTTGAGGTCGGGGCCTGCGAACACGCAACTGGTGGGACGGCTGACCGGCAATTCGATGACCCGGTCAACTTCACCGTCCGGCGTCAGCCGCAGCAGGCAGCTGCCGTCCCAGCGGGCGTTCCAGATATAGCCTTCGGCGTCCATGGCCGAGCCGTCCGGGCCACCCCGGGAGTGAGGCCCGAACCAGACTTGCGCAGGTGCGAGCTGGCCCTGTTCATTAATCGGATATTGATAGAGCGTGCCGTCCAGGCTGTCGCCGAAATGCACGTGGGTGGCGGCGTCGTTCCAGAGCAAGGTGTTGGGAATGCCCAAGCCTTGCAGCAACGGCGTGACCTGCCCGTCGGTATCGACCCGGAACAGGCCGCCGGAACGTCGCAGCACCGGCAAGTCTTCACCGTGCTCGCCGATGTTGTTCTGCATGGTGCCCAGCCACAGCCGGCCCTGGGCGTCGCAGCGGGCTTCGTTGGCACGGTTGCCCGCTTGCGGATCGGCGACGCAAAGCAAGGTCAGGCGCGGATCGCTCGGCGTCGAATCGAGGTCGAGACGATACACGCCGCTGCTCAGGGTCACCAGTGCATCGCCGCTGGCGCACGGAATAAACGCCGAGACCGGCTCAGGCAATTGCCAGGTGTGCAATTGCCCGCCCTGCAGGCGCAAGGCCTGCTGGCCGATGATGTCCACCCAATACAAGGCCTGGCCCGGTACATCCCAGAACGGCCCTTCGCCCAGCCGAGCCCGGTGCGGTGTGACTGCGGTCCACGACATGAAACCTCCTGCTTTCTTGTTGTTTTCAGGTGGTACCGGTTACAGCGCGTCGCGCGACGGCTGCCCATCTACCAGACGCTGAATGCGCAACGGGTTGGCATTCTTCAGCGCGTCGGGGAGCAGGCTATCAGGGTAATTCTGAAAGCACACAGGTCGCAGGAAACGCTCGATCGCCAGGGTGCCCACGGAAGTGCCACGGGCATCCGACGTTGCCGGATACGGCCCGCCGTGGACCATCGCGTCACACACCTCGACGCCCGTGGGGTAGCCGTTGAGCAGGATGCGGCCAACCTTTTGCTCCAGCAGCGGCGTCAACTCGCCGAACTGGGTGAAATCCGCCGGCTCGCCGATGATCGTCGCGGTCAATTGGCCGTGCAGGCCGTGCAACGCCGCAGCGAGTTGGGCCTGGTCGGCGACTTCCACGAACACCGTGGTGGGGCCGAACACTTCCTCCTGCAACACTTCATCGCCGTTGATCAGCAGGCTGGCGTCCGCTTTGAACAGCTGTGGCTGCGCCTGATTGCCGGTTTGCGTCTGGCCCGCCAGGTGCTCGATGCGAGGATGGGCCAGCAGCGTGTGCAGGCCTTTGCCGTAGCTGTTCAAGGTGCCGGCATTGAGCATGGTTTGCGCGGGCTGGCCGCCGATCAGTTGGGCGACCTGTTGGGTGAAGCCTGTGAACGCTGGGGAGGCAATCCCGATCACCAGGCCCGGGTTCGTGCAGAACTGGCCGCACCCCTGCACCACCGAGGCGACCAGGTCGCGGGCGATGGTGTCTGCCCGGGTTTGCAGGGCCTGGGGCAAGACGATCACCGGGTTGATGCTGGACATCTCGGCGAACACCGGGATCGGTTGCGGGCGTGCCGCCGCCATATCGCACAACGCCCGGCCGCCCTTGAGCGAGCCGGTGAAACCCACGGCCTGGATCGCTGGGTGCTTGACCAGCGCTTCCCCCACACCGCCGCCGAAGATCATGTTGAACACGCCGCCGGGCATACCTGTGCGCTCGGCCGCCCGCATGATCGCATCGGCGACCCGCTCGGCGGTGGCCATGTGGCCGCTGTGGGCCTTGAACACCACCGGGCAACCGGCCGCCAGCGCGGCGGCGGTGTCGCCACCGGCAGTGGAAAAGGCCAGGGGGAAATTGCTCGCCCCAAACACCGCGACCGGCCCCAGGCCGATGCGGTATTGGCGCAGATCCGGGCGCGGCAAGGGCTGACGATCCGGCAGCGCCTGGTCGATCCGCGCCCCGTAGAAATCACCGCGCCGCAGTACCTTGGCGAACAACCGCATCTGGCCGCTGGTACGACCGCGCTCACCCTGGATACGCCCGGCGGGCAACGCCGTTTCGCGGCAGACCAGGGCGACAAAGTCATCGCCCAGGGCGTCCAGTTCATCGGCTATCGCCTCCAGGAACGACGCACGATGCTGCGCGCTCAGGCTGCGATAAGCCGGGTAAGCCTGAGCGGCGGCGTTGGCCGCGGCGTCGACCTCCTGCGCGGTGGCCTGGTAGAAATCAAAGGGCAATGCCTCGCCACTGGTGGCGTCGATGCTCTGCAGGGTGATGCTGCCGGCAGCGCTGCGCTGGCCGCCGATGTAGTTGTGGCCACAAATCCGGGTCATGCCTGTCTCCTTCAAAGGGTGCCTATGCCGCCAGGTGCCACGCCGCTGTTGGCCACGGCAATGCCGTTGATCAATGGCGCGCCGAATTCGGCCTGGCTGATTTCAAACACATCGCCTGGCTGGGTACGAATGCCGTCGGCAAACGACAAGGTGGCGGTGCCGAAGAAATGGATATGCACGTCACCTGGGCGCAGGAACTGGGTGTATTTGAAATGGTGGTATTCAAGGTTTTCGAGGCTGTGGCACATGTTGGCTTCGCCACTGAGGAATTCGTGCTGCCACAACACCTCGCCATTGCGCACGATACGGCTGGTGCCCGCCAGGTGCCGGGGCAGTTCACCCAGGCGCAACTCGGGACCATAGCTGCAACTGCGCAGTTTGGAGTGGGCCAGGTACAGGTAATTCTTGCGCTCCATCACGTGGTCGGAAAACTCGTTGCCCACCGCGTAGCCCAGGCGATACGGCTTGCCGTCGTGACCAATCACATACAGCCCGGCGATTTCCGGCTCTTCGCCGGCGTCTTCGGCAAACGCCGGCCACGGGAATGGCTGGCCCGGACGCACCACGATGCTGCCGTCGCCCTTGTAGAACCATTCCGGCTGCACACCGGCCTGGCCAGCAGCCGGTTTTGCCGCCCTCCACGCCCCATTTGAAGATGCGCATGCTGTCGGTCATCGCGCTTTCGTCACTGGCGTTCTGGTGCATCTTGTCCCGCGCCGACGCACTGCCCAGGTGGGTCAGGCCGGTACCGCTGACCAGCGTGTGGGCAGGGTCCGGGTGATCCAGCGGTGGCAAGATCTTCTGCGCGGCCAGCAGTCTGGCGTAGTCGTGGCTCTCGGCCAGGCCGAGGTGGTCTATGTGCTGTTGCAAGGTGACGCCAGCCTCGATGGCGGCGAGTGCCAGGTCGCGTACCGTGCGGGCGGCCCGCACCTCGCGTACCTGATCGCCGTCGACCACGCCCACTCGGCGTTCGCCGTTGTTCAATTCAAACTGCACTAACCCCATGAGTGTTCTCCTGATTGCCAATTAAGTACGCGTGGCGCCACGGGCGCTGGCGGCGAACTGGTCGGGCGGCCGCACGTGCCTGCGCTCCAGCAACCGATAGACCACCCCGGTCAACACCACCCCGAACAGCATCACGCACGCCGGGAAGTACAAGCCCGACGCAAGGTTGCCGGTGTACTCCTTGAGGGCGCCGATCACGAACGGCCCGATGTAGCCGCCGAGGTTGCCCACCGAGTTGATCAAGGCGATGCCCGCCGCTGCACTCGCGCCGGCAAAGAAACGTCCCGGCAAGGTCCAGAACACCGCCGTGCAAGAAAACAGCGCAAACGCCACCAGGCACAGCGCTGCCAGTTGCCACAGCGGCACTGTCAGCCAGGCGCTGAGGAACAGGCCGATGGCGCCCAACACGTAGAGCACGGCAAGATGACCGTAGCGATCATTCAGGCGATCGGAACTGCGCGGGACGATCAGCAAACCGATGATCCCGAAGATGTAGGGCACTGCCGACACAAACCCGGTGGTCAGGTCGCTGCCGCCAAACTGCTTGATCAAGGGTCGGCAGCCACAGGCCCAGCCCATAAATGCTCAAGGTCACCGGCAAGTAGAACAGCGCCAGCAGCAGCACGCGTTTGTCCTTCAGCGCATGCAGCGGGGTTGCCGTGCCGGGTCTGGCCGTAGGCTTGCAGGTCTTTGGCCAGCTCGCCGGTGAGCCAGGCCTTCTCCGCCTGGTCCATCCATTTCACCTGTTGCGGCCCATCCGGCAGGTAGCGCAGCACCGGCCAGGTCAGCAGGATCGCCGGGTGCCGATGACGATGAACAACCACTGCCAGCCGTGCAGGCCGAGTATCCCGTCCATGCCGAGCAAGCCGCCCGCCACGGGGCCGGTGATCATCATCGCGATGGGTTGGGACAGGATGAACAGCCCGAGGATCTTGCCGCGGTGCCTTACCGGGAACCATTGGGTGATGTAGTAGAGGACACCCGGGAAGAACCCGGCTTCGGCGGCGCCCAGCAGAAAGCGCATCACATAGAAACTGTGGGGGCCCTGGACGAATGCCATGCCGATGGTAATCGCGCCCAGGTCACCATGATTCGTGCGAACCAGCGCCGCGCGCCGAAAACGGTCGAGCATCAGGTTGCTGGGGATTTCCAGCAGGAAGTAGCCAATAAAGAACAGCCCTGCTCCCAGTCCATACGCCGCATCGCCGATGCCGACATCCGCGCCCATGTGCAATTTGGCGAAGCCCACGGCCGAGCGATCCACGTAGGCAATCAGGTACAGCAAGATCAGGAAGGGAATCAGTTTCAGCGTGATGCGACGTATCAGCCGCTGTTCCTGGCTCATGTGAGCGGTCTCCGATTGTTATTTTTATAGAGCGTTTCGGGTCGCCTCTCGCGGAAAACCGCCAGGGCCAGGCCTCGTTGAATCGGACTATATAGTAATACTATTTAATCAACAACACTTCCAAAACACCCGAATTTACGCCTATGTTAAGCCGAGAATGGATCAATATAGTCTTACAATAAGAGAGTCAGCCATGTCCGAGAAAAAGCCCGTCCTGCGCTCCGCCAGTTGGTTTGGTACCGCCGATAAAAACGGCTTCATGTACCGCAGCTGGATGAAAAACCAGGGGATTGCCGATCATCAGTTCCACGGCAAACCGATCATCGGATCTGCAATACCTGGTCGGAGCTGACGCCCTGCAACGCGCACTTCCGCCAGATTGCCGAGCATGTGAAACGCGGCGTGATCGAAGCCGGTGGCTTTCCAGTGGAATTTCCGGTGTTCTCCAACGGCGAATCGAACCTGCGCCCCACCGCGATGCTCACCCGTAACCTGGCCAGCATGGACGTGGAGGAAGCCATTCGCGGCAATCCCATCGACGGCGTGGTGCTGCTGACCGGCTGTGACAAGACCACCCCGGCGCTGCTGATGGGCGCCGCCAGTTGCGACGTGCCGGCGATCGTCGTCACGCGGGCCGATGCTCAACGGCAAGCACAAGGGCCAGGACATCGGCTCGGGCACCGTGGTGTGGCAGCTCAGCGAACAGGTCAAGGCGGGCACCATCACCCTCGACGATTTCCTCGCGGCCGAAGGCGGCATGTCACGCTCGGCAGGCACCTGCAACACCATGGGCACCGCCTCGACCATGGCCTGCATGGCCGAAGCACTCGGCACTTCCCTGCCCCACAACGCGGCGATTCCCGCGGTGGATGCGCGGCGTTATGTACTGGCGCACATGTCCGGCATGCGTGCGGTGGAGATGGTGCGTGAAGACCTGAAGCTGTCGAAGATCCTGACCAAGGAGGCTTTCGAAAACGCGATTCGCGTCAACGCAGCCATCGGCGGCTCGACCAACGCGGTGATTCACCTGAAAGCCATCGCCGGACGCATCGGCGTCGAGCTCGACCTTGGACGACTGGACCCGCATGGGCCGTGGCATGCCGACCATCGTCGACCTGCAGCCGTCCGGGCGCTTCCTGATGGAGGAGTTCTACTACGCTGGCGGCCTGCCGGCGGTGCTGCGACGCCTCGGTGAGGCCAACCTGATCCCGCACCCGAATGCCTTGACCGTCAACGGCAAGTCCCTCGGCGAAAACACACGGGAAGCGCCGATCTACGGCCAGGACGAAAGTGATCCGCACCCTCGACACCCGATCCGCGCCGACGGCGGCAATTTGTGCTGCGGGGCAACCTCGCGCCACTGGGTGCAGTCCTCAAGCCCTCGGCTGCCAGTCCCGAGCTGATGCAGCATCGCGGGCGTGCCGTGGTGTTCGAGAACTTCGACATGTACAAGGCACGGATCAACGACCCGGAACTGGACGTGGATGCCAACTCGATCCTGGTGATGAAAAACTGCGGGCCCAAGGGTTATCCGGGCATGGCGGAAGTCGGCAACATGGGCTTGCCGGCCAACTGCTGGCCCAGGGCGTGACCGACATGGTGCGGATTTCCGATGCGCGCATGAGCGGCACGGCCTACGGCACCGTGGTGTTGCACGTGGCGCCGGAAGCGGCGGCCGGCGGCCCGTTGGCCGCGGTCAAGGAAGGCGACTGGATCGAACTCGATTGCGCCAATGGCCGCCTGCACCTGGACATCCCGGACGCCGAACTGGGCGGCCCGCATGGCCGACCTTGCGCCGCCCGAGCAGCTGATTGTCGGGGGTTACCGGCAGCTGTACATCGACCACGTACTGCAGGCAGACCAGGGCTGCGACTTCGACTTCCTGGTGGGCTGCCGTGGCGCCGAAGTGCCGCGTCATTCCCACTAATTGGGACGGGAGCAATGCTATGATGCCGCGTATTTCGCCAGAGTAGCCTCCCTGTTATGGATCAGCAGCGACCAAGCCGCGCAAGAGCATGCACGCCCAAATCGTCCAGGACTTGGGCATGCACATCGTTTCCGGGCGCTTCAAGCCGGAAGAAACGGTTGCCCATGGAGGCCACCTTGTGCGAGGAGTACAAGGTCAGCCGCTCGGTATGCGTGAGGCGACTCGGGTGCTGAGCGCCAAGGGCCTGGTGATTTCCAAGCCCAAGGTCGGCGCTGTGGTGCGCCCTCGGGTGCAGTGGCACTTGCTGGACCCGGACGTGCTGACCTGGCTGATGCAGTCGACACCCCACAGCGAGTTTTCAACACCCTGGCCGGTGTGCGCCGGATCTCGAGCCGGAAAATCGCCGCGATGGCCGCGACCACCGCCACCGACGCCGACATCGCCACCATCGAAAAAGCCTACCTCGGCATGGAAAACGCCAATACCCACGAAACGTTGCTGCAGGCCGACCTGGACTTCCACCGGCGATTGCCGATGCGACCCGCAACGACTTGCTGGCCTACATGTGCAACATGCTGTCGCTGCCACTTCGCGAGTCCATCAACATCACCAACCGTCGCCCCGACATCCAGGGGCCTCAGCCTGCCCCGGCACAAAGCGATTCTCACCGCGATCAAGAACCGTGACGCCCTCGGCGCGCGGCATGCCTCCCTGGTGCAACTGGACGATACCCGGGTGGCGCTGGACCCCGTGATGAACGTGCTGACGCCGCTGTAGCGCCAGGCAACCCACCGTCAAGTCGAGGCCGCCCTTGGATTACTTCGCTGCGTTAACCGCCTTTGTCGAAGCCGCCGAGGGCAATAACTTCTCCCGTGCCGCCGACCGGCTTGGCATCAAGGCTTCCACGGTTTCACGCTACGTGAAGGACCTTGAACAGGACCTCGGGCATCGCCTTGTTCAACCGCTCTACCCGTACGCTGCACCTGACCGAGGGTGGCCAGACATTCCTGACGCACGCACGCCGGGTGCTGGACGAGCTGGAACAAGCCAAGGCGGCCACCTCCGCGCTGAACGAACAACCACGGGGCGTGCTCAAGCTCAACCTGCCGCCCGCCTTTTGCCCGCCACCATATCCTTCCCACCTTGAATGCCTTCCTGGCCCGCTACCCGCAGATCAAGCTGGAACTGGTGCTGGACGACTGCCACGTCAACCTGATTCATGCCGGCGCGGACCTGGCGATCCGCATTGGCACCCTGGCGGATTCCACGTTGAAGGCACGCAGATCTGCGATGAGCGCTACCGGCTGGTGGCCAGCCCGGCGTTTTGCCGGAGTATCCGGCGCCGGTCAACCCTGCCGACCTGGCTGCCATGCCGGCGATTCTGGGGCGGCTGACAGCGCATTTGCCAACGGGCGTGAGGTGTCACCGCTGGTGCATAAAGACAGCATCCGGATCAACGACCTGGACGCACAATTGATCGCCGCACAACAGGGCCTGGATTTGCCTTGCTGCCCGACTGGCTGTAGCCAAACCCATTGAAACCGGCGAGTTGTTGGGGGTGGTTGCCTGAGTGGGATATCCGCATCGCAGGCCGTGAATCGGCGGTTTGGTTCGTGTATCCACCCAAGCGCATCGTGTCTTCCAAAGTGCGGTGCTTCATCGACTTTATCGTCGAGCAACTGGGCGAAACACCGCACTGGAAACGTCTCAGCTGAAGCGGATATCCAGCGACCGCAGATAGGTTTGCAGCCCCGCATCCTGGATCGGAATCAGGAAGGCTTCCGTGTCGGACTCATTGAAGTGGGCATGCCAGTAACCTGGCGGCGTCACGAACGCCAGGCCCGGCGACCAGTCGACCCGCACCGGGTTGCGGATCTGCCCATCGGCGTCCAGTTCGGTGCCCACCAGCGAATAGCAGCCCTTGGGGCAATCAATGATGAAATCCAGCGCAATCGACTGGTGTCGGTGGGGTTTCTGAATCGACCCCGGCGGCAGGATGCCGTACATCGCCCACAGCACATGGGTCACGGTGCGAGTCTGCGGGAAGTTGCGATTGCCCAGCAGGATGCTGATACGGCTACGGTCCTGGGCGCGGGGATCATCGGCCGCTTCCCGCAGTTTTGCGTTGGCCAGCTCCGCGGGATACAGCGTCGGCACGAAGCGATCGGCACTGCGGGTCACGCCCAGGTAACGCAACAGCGGCTCATCGTGGACGTAATACAGGCGCGCATCCTCTGATGCGCTGAACCGCGCTTGCTGCAGACCTGGCAGCGCAATGAAGCAGCCTTTGGTCCAGTCGATGCGGTGCGCGCCCTGAACCACACTGCCCTGCCCGGCGATGACATAAAACACCTGTGAGGTGGCGTTGGGGTGCAGTTCCAGCGTATCGCCGGCGTTCAGGCGAATGAAGTTCGCACACAGCCCCGGACCGGGTGGCCGGACCTTCGCAACCCAAGGCATCGCTGAGGTCCAGCGGCACTACCCGAGAGGGCCCACTGTCGTACAGCGAGGCCGGGAAGCTGTGATAGGGAATGCGGGTGATCAGGTTGGCGCTGATGGGATTGGCGGCCTTGCTGTATTCAAAGTATTCGGCATCGAGCAGGTGCAGCGGTTGGGTATCGGCCACGTCAGGCTTGAATTCGCTATTCATTATGATCACCTCAATCTACGACTGGATTCGCATGCCCCGTAGGACGTTGCGACGGTGACAGAACTATAGGCACTGTACGGCAGTGGATTAACCCCCCAAGTCGCACAGCAGTTGTGCGACCCAGGGGCAGGTAAATTGTTAAAAGTAGTACTTGGCGACCAAACTCATACTCATCCTGCCCCGTATAGTCGCCTTGCTTGTTCCTGGCCATATCGAACTTCCTCTCCAGGCCAATCGCCAAAGTGTCATGCAAGGTGATCAGGGCAAAACCGGCCACCGAGTAGCCGCTGCGCCCTGAGCTGTTCTTGTCCGAGAACAGGTTGATCCCGCCATACGCCTTGAAGAATCCCAGCTCGCCCATTTCCGGAAACGAATAGCTGCTGTAAGACTCCAGTGCCTTAGCCCTCGCGATAACCACTGGCGGTGGGCGCTGATGCATTCAGGTTGCGGTACTCGCCGTAAACCACCGCGTGATACCAGGGCGCATTGGTGTAGGTCACCCCCGACAACCAGCCTTCGACATTCGGGTGCCGAGTGTTGAGTTGAGCGTGGCCGTCCAGTGAACGCTCGCTCATTTCGGTGTAGCCGTAGGCCAGGCGCAATGACCAATGATCCGCCGGGCGCCAGACAGTACCCACCTGGTACAGCGCATTGCGGGAGCTGTCGACGAATTTGCCGGCGCCCACGCTGCTGGGGTTGACGGAGTTGTGTACCGGGCCGGTGCCCAGGCCATACATCACGCCAAATTCGAAATCGTCGCTTCTTACCCGGTAATACAGGGTTTTGTTCGGCCGGGAGAAGCCCAGCAACTGGTTGCCGCCATACCCATTGAACGTGCCCTGCCCTTTAGTGCCGTAGCCCAAATACCAGTCGGTGATCGAACCCACCATGTCGAAGGTCAGGGACTTTTGCTGACCGTAGCTCAGTTGCCCCCAGCGCGCATTGCGCACGAACACATACTGGAAACGCTTGGTCTGGGCGGCGGTGCCGTCGTAGTAGAACGGGTCGTAGGCCCATTCCTGACGCATGCCCACGGCCCACTGCGAGTCGAGCTGGTGGGTGTAGATCATGTTGATGCGGTGGCCGATGCTGCCGGTGTGACGGCCCTGGATGTAGACCTTGTCGTTTGACGCGAAAAATGCCCTGGGCGTGCAGCTCCAACCGATCGCTGTCGGTCTTGATCAGATCGATGGCCATGGCTGGCTGCACGCTGCACAGCGCCAGGAAGCACGCCAGGATAAAAACGATGACGCACGCAAAAGCCTTGTCCAGTTGGACGAACAGAGAAATTCATCGGTGAAAGCTCCCGCTGCGCCACCAGGCAATGGCGCAGACGTTCAAGAGGTAGGTGACGCTAAAGCCTGGATATTTTTATTTTTTTATGGTGTAACGGTCAGAACGAGACGACGTGGCTGGCCCTCACGTTGTCCGACGCACTGGCGAGTTTCAAGGTGCGCTGGCCTCGCGGCAGCTCCCAGGATTGGGTCTTCACCGCCCAATACTGGAGCTTGCGCAGCGGCACGGTGATGGACACCGCCCGAGTCTCCCCGGCCTTGAGGCTGACCCGATCAAACCCGACCAGGGTCTGCGGCGCGAACTCGGCACCTTCGACCTTGTGTTGCGGTGCCACTCAGGTACAGCTGCGGTACTTCATCCCCGCAACGCCACCACTATTGGTCAGTTTGAAATCAACCTTGAGGTCGCCATTGCCCAGGCGATAGGTTTGCAGCGCGCTGTAATCGAAGCGGCTATAGGACAACCCATAACCGAATGGGAACAGCGGTGCCTTATGCTGCGACTCAAACCAGCGGTAGCCGATATTGACGCCCTCGTGTAACTGACCACGCCATCCAGTTGCTGGCCACGCTCGGGGTACTTGGGATCGGTGGCGGGATAGTCCTGCAGGCTGCGGGCCCAGGTAAACGGCAGGCGGCCTGCAGGGTTGCTGCGGCCGGTGAGGATGTTCGCAGTCGCAGGGCCGCCTTCATCACCTGTCCACCACATCTGCACCAGGCCCTTGACCTTGTCCAGCCATGGCATCGCGACCGGGCTGCTGGTGTTGAGCACCACTACGAGATTGGGATTTGATCGCGGCGATTTCTTCGATCAGTTTGTCCTGGTCGCCCGGCAAACCAAACTGTGGGTCGGTTACGCGCCCAGGCAAAAAAATACGACCTTCTTCGCGCTGCGGGCAGCAGCCAGCGCCTGCGCCCGGTTGGCTTCGCGCATGGCAGGCGTGACCCACGCCAGGCGTACTTGAACCGGTTCACCAGACGTGTCGTTATAGGTGCTGACTTCAATCAGATGTTCGCCACGGCTGAGCTTGACCATGCGCCGCACGTTGTTGAGGCCATCGGTGGTTGGCATCAGGGCATCCTGCCCCGGATGCACCACATCACCGTGC
>RCNN01000526.1:0-52479 GCA_003667245.1 Heterostelium multicystogenum
TTGACCGAATGAGAAGGAGGACAAGTAAATCAGAGTCACTGCAGCCCGTGACTTTATATAATCTAAGTAGTAAGCAATGAGTAAATATCATGATTAGGGCTAAGCTCAACTTGACTCAAGCAAACTATTTTTATAATATTATAATAATAATATTATTATTAGATCATTGTATCATTTTATAAGATCAAATTATTAAAAAAATAAAAAAAATCATTTACACCAATAACAACAAATTTTGTAGCAACATCACCCAATACATGTTCAATATAACATTTTATTTTTTGTTGGTTTTTTTTTTTTGTTTTTTTTTTTCTTTATTCACATTTAATAATAACGTAAAAGATAATATTTATATTATATTTTTTAATTATTAATTAGTTAATTGAATATTAAGCATAAATAATAATAAAATCTATAATAGATAATCATATTTTTATTAAATATAATATAAATAAAAATAAAAATCAAAAAAAAATATTATTTATATATTCACCCCCACACTTCAACAACAGCAACAACAAAACCAATTAATTAATTCGATTGAATCTACAACAAAGTGAATATACTATTATAGTTTGGTTTGAGTTGGCTGACCTTAAATAGTTTGGTTTTGCTTGCAATCATATATTATTTATATATTGTCTCAATATTGTCTATGAATGAAATTGTTATATATTGATAAGAAACACTAGCAGAATAGATTCATTGGCAAAAAAGAATAGTAGGCAGTAGTAGTAGTGCATCATAACCATAACACAACATAAGCACCTAGAAATATTAACAGAAGTGCGATTTGAATGAGCAAAAGTGATTCCTACCAACATCACCAAGGAAGAGAACCTGACTACTGTAAATACTGATGATTCCACCTCTGATTTAAACAATGAAATCGACCATGGTTTAGCAGCAACCACCACAACAACTACAACAACTACAACGACAACAAGATCTTTTGCAACTGTATCGGCAACAATCAAAGATAGTCATGATACTCCTGATCAATCAATGCTAAATAGATGCATCGAAGCAATTCAAGAGCAGGATACCGATACAGATTCAGAGGTGGAGTCTATGTTTAGAATGGGTGATACTTTCAATGGTGATGGAAATGATACTTTGTCTGTTAATCTGCAAGCACTCAATTATTGGAAGAGAGATTACAATGACTTATCATGGAGATGTCGCTGGCTTGAGCTTCAGATAAGAGATATCCAGTCACAAGGATATCTCTGTGATCAACTATATCAAAAGATAAGAAAATCAAAGCAAGTAAGTGGTAGTTGCTCTGTTTCTAATATTAAAGTTAGTTACTAATTCACTGGTCATGCTTTTCTTTAGAAAATAGAAAGGGTTGAAGTGACAGGAACAATGACGGTGGTTGATGAAGAAACAGGAAATAAAGAAGTCATAGAGAAGATTGGTTCCCTGAGAACTGACGGCATGATAGTTCCAAAAAAGTTGAGAAGAATGATCAAGAGACAACCTCCTATTCTTAGAAAGCGACAGATTAGAAAAGAAACAGAAACCCATCCACTCTATACTTTAGATAAGCAATATTATAAGTTTGAGTCTCAAATAAGTATGTACACAGATAAAAGGGATTCTATACGATTATTGACAATATGTTATAGAGCAAACCAAATACGATGTAAATAAAGATGAATATAAAGTAGTTAGACCAAAACGACCTCGAATGAAAAGATTCGATCAGGAGCATGATGAGCGATTCCAGTTCTTTGAAAGTGATTCTGATGCTGAATTAGATATTATGTCAATACCACAACCCAGGCCCAGAAAACAGAGCTCACCAACTTTACCTGAATTGGAAGATCATTCTATAGTGGAAAAATCGAAGAGAAAGAGAGGAAGAAAATCAATGTCAGCACCAGCATCCACTACAACGTCAGCAGCCGAGACATCAAGTGTATCAACTCCAAAACGAAGAGTCAGATCAACTTTGAATATAGAAAAACAACAACAAAAAACTAAAGTTAAAGATAAGGAAAAGGATAAAAGAAAGTAGCAAAAAGCAAAACAAAGAGAAAGAAAAAAAAAAAGAGAAGGATAAAAAGACAAGTAAAAAGAAGAAAGAAGAGGAGCAGGTCCAAGAAGTTGAAGAAGAGTTTGAAGAATTGGATGACGACGATGATGACTATGACGACTATTCTAGTTTTGATGATGAGCTATCAACTTCAGAATCATCCTCAGACTCGGACAGTGGATTCTACAATAAAAGAAGACAAAGTAGAAACTGGTGGCACAGGTTCATACGATGTTGTGTTGAATGTTGGATCAAACTTTCACATACCAGTTGTCCAATATAAGGAAATCATCACACCTGAATGGAGAGAGGTTGCCTCATCGACAGTAATTGATAAGCAGAACCTTTCGATGCCTTCACCACTTTTCCTCGCCGATAAATTACATCCTTTGGAAATGCCTACAGAATACAGCCTTCAACCCATTGCAGAACAAGAAAGCGAAACAAAGAAAAAATCATCTCCAGACGGTGATGACCTAGACAATGAGAATATCAATGTGCACATTGATGCAGGTATGGTAATACCTGAGCTCAGACAGATCGACACTAGTAAGCTCAAAGCTAGTGAACCACAATTGAAATTTACACAAATTGATGAATCCAATGAATCAACTAATAATAACAGCAACAAAGAGGATGACGAATCAGACACAATCGATGATGATGACACAGATGATGAAGCAATAGCAAGAAGACATTCAAAGTGTGAAGTCAGTGAGCGATATAGATTCTTCCAGCTTGTTCAATCGACTCCTGTCTCACGACGTAAGAAAGTTGCTCCAGAATTTACATGTACTGTTGAAGAGCTGCTACCAAGTTACGTATTCTCAAAGAAGTATATCAAGCTACTGGGTCCTACTTGGTACGGTGAAATTAGACGAAAGAAGAGACACAGCCATCATCGTCATCATAGAGAGGAATCGGAGGATGTTGAAGGTGATGGCACTGATGACGAACAAGAAAAACAACGTCTTCGTCGCAAGATATCTAGAGCTCGATCAACTGGTGATGTAAAGAAAGGCAGCGACAAGTCTCCCAGTACTCCAATTAGAACACGATCTTTCACAAAGCAGCAAAGTGAAGATATAGATGGTCGTAGAAAGCTTATAAACAATAGATCAGTATCTACACCTAATCTTTCAAACTCAACCTCTACTGGCACCACTCCAAAGAAACGTTTATCTAGAAAGAGAAGTCAGCAACAGATAGAGGAGTCACACAAAGAAGAGGAAGAGACTGATATGGTAGTAGATAATGTAAATGCTTGGTGGAACGACAACTCTTTCGTATGGAAAGCTAGTGTAACTATTGATAGAGAGGCGACTTCAGACCAAAAGAAAAATATGACTCCACATAAACCACTTTTACTTCGACTTAAAAGAGTTAAATCAGAAGCAAATATATCTGATGTAAATTCAACTGACAGCACAAATGTACACTCAACACAAAATGTTAACAGCAATACTACCACCACTGATAACCATTCGATAACAACATCAGACTTGACAAATACCAAGCAATATGAACATGTCAACGGACACAGTAGCAACAGTATTAGCAATGACACCAAAGACTCTTCTGTGGCAATTCAAATAGATAAAGCAACAGAAATTGTAAACAATCAAGACATCAGCTTGGAGGTTATTGATGATGATCCATCAAGTAGCAAATCACCAAAATCCAAACACTATAAAACGACAACTGTCACAGATGGAGTAGAACCAACCACCACCACAACAACCAAAGACATTGAAATGTCATCAGCTACCGAAGCATCTATATAACCAGCACCCTATTTAATGAATAAAATCCAAACATTGTGTGACATTTCCGGTTTACCCACTTCAGTGAATTTCATCAATCAATGATGTTGTTTTTTTTTATCGTTTTAATGTAAATTGAATTTTTGAAAATTCAAAAATTTTATAAGACTCTAAAAATGATTCTTCTTTCAGTCAGTGCTCACTTAATCTTAAACTTTATATACACAAACAGGCTAATCAAGACTAACTACAGAATATAGTCTTGCTTTTTTCAATTTATCTTGGGAACTTTCATTGCTGTCAACTTGGTCACATATTATTAGATCTAATCTACAGCTATTTTAACATTCCCAAACTACACCATTTAAACACACTGTTTACATATCCAAAGTAGAAAGATCATTTCATCAAGTCAATACAACCTCATTGTATTTATACAGATCAATATATAGAACCATGGTATGCTTTTCTATCCATCTATCTATCTTTAATCATATCTTTAATACCATACTAATGCTTTCAAAATGATTATAGAGTATGCCAAAGAGCAGTAAAATGCTCCAATTCATTAATTGGAGAGTCCGTGTTACTATTCAAGATGGTAGAGTTATTGTTGGTAGATTTTTAGCATTCGACAAGCATATGAATGTAGTCATATGTGATGCAGAGGAATTCAGACGTATCAAGCAAAAGGGAAAGGAAGATCGTGAGGAGAAGCGTACTCTCGGTATGGTTTTGATTAGAGGTGAGACTGTTGTTTCACTGTCAGCAGAATCACCACCTCCCGAAGAGGTAAAGGCAAAAGCTGCACCACAAGTTCCAGGTGGTCCAGGTATTGGACGTGCTGCTGGTCGTGGTATAATGCCAACTGCCCCACCAGGAGCAAATAATCCAGTTGGATTGACTGGACCAGTACGTGGAGTTGGTGCAGCTGCACCAGGTTCCATGATGCCACAAGGTGGACCACCAGTTGGACGTGGTGCTTTCCCACCAGGAATGATGCCACCTCCACCAGGTGCTTTAGGACGTGGATTCCCACCTGGAATGATGCCACCTCCACCACCAGGAGCTCCAATGGGACGTGGATTCCCACCCGGAATGATGCCACCCCCACCACCAGGAGGAGTTTTCCCACCTGGAATGATGCCACCTCCACCAGGAGCCATGGGCCGTGGATTCCCACCAGGAGTAGCACCTCCAGGTATCATCCCACCAAACTTGGGTCGTGGATTCCCAGGTCCATTCCCACCCCACCAACAAGAATAAAAATATATAAACATACTAAATGTCCGACTATTGATGTTTGAAAGTTTATTAATGGATAGATTTCACTCATTATTTAATAATATGTAGTTTCTAATAACTTGATTTTGATATTGATTTTGAACACACGAAAAAACCAATAAGAAATAAACATTAACTATCTGTATGGAAAAAAACAAAAATAACCATTCAATTATCAAGTAACTTTTGACATGTCAAACCAAACGATCATTTTAAATGAGCATAAATGGCAGTATCCGATCCAATTTGGAAGATAAAAAATTGTCAATTCTTCCATGTGGGTGTTTAATTAAAATTCAATTAAAAATAACCCACACTCCCAACTTTATGAATTCTGTTGTTGTTCAAAAAATAGATTTATTATGATAATTTTAATTATTATAATAGTTATTATCAATATATTTTCTTGTTAACATTGTTAGATCTTTCCACAAGAGAAGCAACCAACTAGTACTTAATGAAGACCTACTTTATTTAGTTGGTTTATTTATTATTACATCCTTGCCCTAAATTACCTTGTTGTTGTACAGCCAGCCATACCCATTTCATTTTATCCATTTATTATTAGCTATACCTTTTGTTGGTTTTGTTTTTCTTCTGTATATCCTAGTGTAGTTGTTGTTGTTTGCTTAGATGTATATAGGTTTTATCGTTCAGCAACAAAGATAGAGAGTTGTAATATCAATTTGTTGTTATAATTATAGCGCTCTATCAATATGTCAGCAGCAGCAGGGGAAAATCAAAAGTGTCTCACCAAAGATCTAGATAAGGATGGCACAGGTTTGAGTGTAGAACAAATGAGAATCTCTGATAGAGAGGAAGAAGAAAGAGTTATAAATCATTATCCTCAGAGCGGAAACAATTCGGCAAATGGCGGTGATCGTGCTGATGGCGGAAATGATATTCACAATGCTCCGAGATTACAATACTTGCCCGAGTCAATAAGCAATCTGGATTTTAAATCCCCTCTTGACAGTGTACAGGTGTTTCTTGTCACATCCAAGTGGAGCAATCTATTAAATTCAATTTCAGTGAGAGAGTTCTTAATTTTCAGAAAATCTAAAGAGTTTTTACAACAGAAGAATGCTTCTTTGCGTTCTCCGATGCCGGCAGATTGGATTTTGATAAATGCTGACACAACTATATCAGATTGTCTCAATGTAACTATTCTCTATTCTTCAAGATTGGTTTAATCTTATTAATTAAAATGATTAAGATATTTAGGAATAGTTCCATTTTATCTGCGCCTGTAATAGAGAGAGCTTCTTCCACGAACGAATCGTCTGCTGACCATGAAAATTGTGCAGGAAATGGTAGTAGTTATCACTTCGATGATGATAGGTTTAAATTAAAAGGAATGGTTGATCTTTTGGATATTCTAGCATTGTTGATTTCAATTTCTAGAAGACATAAACCTTCTAGTACTTTTACTCAATTGACGCACAGCATCACTCATACTTATCAACAATCTATAAAACAAGCCTTAAGTATGATTTTTTATCAAATTTAAGTTTTCAATTTTACTAATATATCTATATTTAGATCTGTTACAATCATCAATTATAGATTCAATTCCAGAAGATTACTCATTATTAAGAGCAACTGAGATTCTGTTGAAACCAACAACACCATTTAAATCACATAGATTACCTGTATTAAATATTAAAAGTAAATATTCTATTATTTTGTGTGTTTAATTTAACTAATAAAAGTTTCATAGATGAAGTTGTAGGAATGTTTTCTTTAACCGACATAATGTATATATCGCAGAGAAATATCCATTTATTCAATGGTAAATCTTTTAAAAAAACCAAAGAGCTAAAGCTATTAAATCCAGTAATCAGCCTACCATCCGATGCTAAATGTTCAGAAGTTTTTTCCATTTTGCTTGCGAACAGAATCAAAGGCATTGCCATAGTGGACAAGGATAGTGGCAAGTTATTGACATCTGTAGATCCGAGAGATTTAAGGGTAATATATTTTTGTTACGTCCTTAAACTTATGTTAACTAAAGTTTCATTTAATAGAATACACCTATAGAAAAATTAAACTTTTTGAACAAAAGCATATTGGATTACCTGTTGGAAAAATATAATGTAGGTAACAAAGAATAGCTCTCCTACGTATTTTTCTTTTAAATATTAATTCTATAAAAATATAGGGAGAACTTAAACCACCAATAATTATCAATGAAAAACATACTTTGGTAGATGTTTTAAATTTAATGGCAAACAATAATTCACATAGAGTGTACATGGTGGACGAAAATGATAAACCAATAACTGTAACAACAATTTCGGATTTAATTTCTGAAATCTTGAATTGCTGAATGTACAAAAATTAATAAACTTTATTCCAAAATATAATGATAATAAAGTTGAACGAAATATAAGTATAATAAATGATATTTATTTCTTGTTTTCTTTTTTACCTGTAGCTGGTTTCTTTTGCTCATCCTTTTGGGTCAGTGTTTGTTTTTTCTCTTCTTTGGCAGCAGCTTCTTCATTTGATTTCTCTTTGGCCAATTCCTTCTTCATTTGTTTCTCTTTCTTCTTGGCTGCAAGTAGATTTGGTGCGTGCAGTCTAACATCGGCTAACATGTTGGCGGAAATTTCTTCATCCTTGATATTTTTAATTAATTCTTTCTCTCTGTTGGTAAGATTTGGATTTTGGAGGAGGACTTGAACTGCTTGTTTTGCTGCTTTTCCTCTCTTTTGGTGTCCCGGTGTCAATTTAACCTTGTATTTGTAGTTGGTAAAGATTGAATAAGGTCCTACAACTGGAATAGCAAAATGAAGGATATCATGTTCTAGTGGTTGACCTGTGAGTGTATCAATATTGGAGATATTATCAGACTCGAGGGTTGGTGCTAAATTTTCTTCTTCTAAAAGTTGTTTGATCTCCTCTTGTTCCTTTAGCTTTTGTTCTCTCTTTTCCTTTCTCTTCAATCTCTCCTTCTTGACTTCCTCTGTGACTTCACCTTCACCTTCACCTTCATTTTCAACATCACTTTCACTTGAAATATCTTCCTCTACAAAGTTTTCCTCTAACTTGACTTCTTCCAACTTTTCTTTGACCTGATCAACATTAGTCTCGGTTTGTTCTGTTTTAATGGTTTGTTCTGCTGGTTTTTCTTGCTTCTTTTCAGATGTCACACCCTTGCCAGCACCCTTTGGGTCAATTGTTTTACCACTCTTTCCAGCCTTTCCGCCTTTTCCATCTTTTTTCTTATCTTTCTTTTTCTCCTTTTTGCTTCCTGTTGAGCCCAACAACTCCAATCTCTCTCTTCTTTCTTCTTCATCTTGATCACCATATTTCTCTTTAATTTTCTTAAGCTTATTCTTCTGTCCAAGTGTAAGGTGCTTTGTTGGCTCTGCTTTGGGTTTCTTTTCTTTGGGTTGGACAGGTTCCTGTGGTTTTGGTTCTTCTGTGATTCCCTTTTCTAATCTCTCTTTTTCTTTTTTGAGTTGCTTTCTTTGGTGCGCTGACATTGCCGGTTTAGATTTTTTCGCAACATTTGATTCGGACTCGTTTTTTTCTGTTGTCTCTTCATCATCATCTTCTGGTTCGTGGAAACTGCTTACCAATTTAACTCTGTATTTACTGGCAGTGCTGTCTGTTGATTCTCCAAGCACGTTGCCAGTAGCAGTAGTGGTTGTTGTTGTGGTTGAAATCTGTTCAGATACTTCAATACCATCCTTCTCCATAAATGCATCATCTTCTTGTTCCTTCTTTAATTTTGATCTTTCGAATTTTCTAAGTTTCTTTTCGGCTGGTACCTCTTCTTCCAAAGGAACACCTTCGTCTTCAATGTCTAACGCAGCATTAGAGGGAGCACGTTCACCAATGTGATTGGCGATACAACTGTCGTCAACTTTGAACATGAAACCAAATCCCATTACCAACTGTGAGTGAGGTAGATAGTTCTTCTTTCCACGAATCATGAATGAACCAGTGGTCAAATACTCTCCAGATGGTGCAGTCTTACTGACTTGATTGGCATAAACCCAATATGCACTTGTAACTACCTTAGCGCTCCATGCATTACTGTAACACATTGTCATTGTACCTGCTTGAATCAAAGTATTTGGTGGAATTGGGCCACCTGTTGGATTCTTAATTACACATGATGTTGAACCAAAGATATCAGCATGTACATAGATATCATCTTTGTTCAAGTATTTTTTAAAGAGTATCTCATTTTGCTGAGCATCTTTACCACTTATCACCAAATAGTTGTCAGAACTGAGGAACCAATGGAATTTCTCAAACCAAAAGACTTTACGCATTTGAATCATGGCTGATTTTGCTTTGACCTCACTCAACTGCTGTCTTGTCTTCTTTTCGGCAGCCTTTAGTGCAAATTCAGCTTGCTGGATAGTCTTGTTTGCCTTTTCATTCGCTTGCTTCTTGCTGTCGTAGTACTCTCTAGCATTGGCATAGGCTGACAGAGAAATATTTACATCGACTAAAGTTGGTTTCTTTTTGTCTTTCTTTTGTTGTTTTTTCTCCTTTACCTCCTCACTATCATCATCGTTTTCGTCATCGTTCTCATCATAGTCGTCACCAAAGTCATCACTTAATGCTAATTGAATTTGGTTCTTCTCTAACTTTAGCTTTTGAATCATATTGGCAACAGAGTATGGATTCTTTTTCTTCTCTTCCTTTAATAGCTGTGAAAGTGCAGTCCAATCCATGGAGGCAGCAACACCACTTCTTATAATCATGATACATTGGTCTACCTCCTGGAGATGTGCTTGAATCAACTCGGCCTTACGCACATTATCTGCTTCCGATGCAAAAAGGGAATCAATACGACGTTGCTGATCCTCTTTAACTTTGTCGAGCTTCTTCAATACGGTCTGTTCTTGTGCGATTCTCTGTTGTTCAACACGTTGGGCTTCAATTTCTGAAAAGAATTGATCGACAGCCTGATCGAATGTATCATACTCTTGGTTTGGTTTGGTTTGATACTGTTTGTAGAGATAAGGTACAAATTCCTCGTAAACTACAGATGTATCTGTTGGGGTTTTTGGAGGACGAAGGACAATATATCCACGTGACTGCATTGTAACATTAAATATCTTTTGACCATCAACAAAAGCCTGAATCAGTTTTGAATTATTGGTACGATCATAGTTCTCCAGCTTTTGGTTTGGAGACAATCCAGCTTCCAACAAACAATGTTCTATCAACTCTGGACCAAAATCTAATGATTTGTTGAATATTTGTTTAAGATTATCTTTCTTCTCTGATTTTTCAAGCAAATCATTGATAAGTTCTGGTGTAAAAGTAGTTGGCTTCTTTGCTTTTTCAACAGGATACACATCACCAACGGCGATGTTATCATTCTCTGTAAACTGATGTGTACGCAGGATTGCAATTACCTTATAATCGCCATCTGTCAAAATAATATTACCCTTTTTATCATCGAATCAGTAAGTTATAGCTTGTATTAAAGAGCTGAGGTCATCTGTGACAGTAGATACATACGATTGAGAATAGCTCAATGATAAGATGTTGAGTAGCTACACCGGATCCAAAAGTAAAGTCAACGATTCTATCAACGCCAAGTTGTTGTACACTCTCCAATCTTTTAGTTTTTAGATATTTTCTCAACTAAAAAAAAAAACAAAAGAATAAAAGGATTAGATGAACATGTACAATGATATGATTATATGATTGAGATTGTTTTGATAGCTACAGTAATTGAGAATGGAGCAGGAGTATGGTCACCTTTATCTCTTGTGAAATTAGTACTGTGAATACGAATTCCTGATTCAATGATCAACTGTTTCTTTAACTCTGGTCTCGAGAGTTTAAAAAGAAATACACGTGGACTGAGGTCATATACATTGGCCAGTCTCAATCCAATGACAGTTTTCTGTAAGTTGCTGACAGTCGTTCTAATGTCAATAGATGAAAATCTTGTCTTTGGCATTATTTATTAATCCTATGTGTATGATCGTCAAATGTGTAAGATAGGATATAATTGAAATGAATGTTGTAATCTGATAATTATTTACAATATCTTGGTAAGATCTTCATTGACTCAAAATGATGATGGTGAAATTTTTGAGAAACTAAGAAAAAAAGTAAAATAAAATTTGATTTTTAATTTATTTAATAAAGTTACTACCACTCCATTTAAACATGTTAGTGTAAATTAGGTTGTATTGTATTAGTAGTAGAAACAGTAATAGAGAATAGCATCCAATATATAGATAGATAGATAGATATAATATAGACATACATACAAATAGAAATGGATTCACCAATGCCAAATATAAAAACATCATCCAATGATAATTTAGAGGATTTCATTGTAGGTGATGACAATGAATTAGAGTCAAACAGCAATAGCAATAGCAATAATAATAATAATAATAATAATAATAATAATGAAATCGCTGCCAAGAGTATTATTGATGACGTTGAGTTTGAAGATGAGGAAGACTTTGAATACTTTGACGAAGATGAAGAGTTCCTAAATGGTCCTTCCATTGTCACTTCACCACTGATAGCTTCTAATCAAAACATGTTGACTTCATTATTATCATTAGAAAAGATTAGTAAAAATGACAATTCCAATCATCAAAATAGTAGTAACAATAATAAAAGTATTGCATCAGCTAATAATAGAAATAAAAACAACAACAATAACAACAATAATCATAAAAATAATGTTGGATACTCAACTGGTAAAAAGAACAAAGATGATGATATTCCCAAAGTATTTTTCGATTCAAAGTTGGATTTAGGTATGTCGAAATGATAGGTCACAATTTGGAAATCTTATTAATAAAGCATTCTTCAAATAGTATTTACTGAGCATGATCCCTCTGCTGTTCAATTTTTAATGTATCAAGGTATTACCTCAGTTGGCATGTTGGCAACAATGACTGATTTATCGATTGCATTAGAAGGTATCATTGATGAAGAGCCTTCTTTGGAGGTTATTCAATCACTGGCAAGGGAATATCTCTTGACTGCTCCTCCAACTGAATTTTTAAATCTAACGGTCCCTGTTGACCAAATTCATCCTCACTCTTCATTATCCAGTAAGTTTTTATATTTACATAAATTGCGTTTTATTAATATCATTATGCTTCTTTAGTCATGGCTGGATTTACAGATGAAGATACTCAGTATATGCAATCAATTGGCATATTGACGTTGATTCAATTGGTTCACTCATCTAAAACAGTATTTGAGATTAAAGATGTAAATATCCAATTACTTTGTTTTTTTAATAACACTATTAATCTTTTTATGGAAGTCACCAAGATTTAAGCTCTTTGCAGATATGGCTGAAAAACTGTTGACCTATTCGATCACAACAAAACAAAGCCGTGCCTCAGTTGAAATTCCAGTTTCAAAACGTATTTATGGATATTTCTATTGCAGTACAGTTACTTTAAGAAACATCAAAGTTCGTGGATTCATTCAATCTTACAGTGAGTGTTTTTTAAAGATTGCGTTTAAAACAAATAGAAACTAATATAGTTTTCTATATACAGAGCATTTGTTTGAGGACTATATCAATGTCGAAACTTCCATTAGATTCAATCATCCTTGGAGAAAGGTTTATTTCCGATATGTACAACAAACCTCAAAAGAGACAAAGATTGTAAATCCCACTGATCTTGATGTTTTTTTCATACTTGGTATATTTGTCTTCATCCGAGTATTTTAACTCCACAAGTGGTGTCACTGGTATTCACTTCTTCTGGACACCAATTCTTCAAACTCCAACTGGAGTTAACATTATCGACCTTAAATCACACAAGCAAGAGTACTTATATAACCATTTAATGTAATTTATAAACTATATTAACTATTATATTTTTTAAATATCTAGATTTGAGAATCTCTACAAAATTGATCTCACCTCGGTAATGGAAAAAGGTTGGAAAATATACACCGTTGGAACTTCACTCAAGAGATTAAATGATATTAGTGATCTTAAGAAGGAATCAGAAAAAAAGACAGAGTGGACTTCCTATCAATCTGGTAATGACCATATACAACTTTGAATCATGGATATTTAATCCCAGATAATGGTTTCAATTTGTCAAAAGAATTTTTCACCTTATGTGATGACTATTAATTTATAAAAAGTTTTCTTGGATTTGTTGACTTCAACTTTGTATTTTGTTTTACAGATAATAAACCGAGTGTATAAAATATTTATTAAAGATATCATTATTTATTAAAGATATCATTATTTATTTCAGATTTAGGGTTAGTTTTAATCCCACTGACTTTGATGATCATCCCACTGTTGTTGAGGTCTACCATATTGCTGTTGGTAGGGTTGTGATTGCTGTGGATATGATTGTGGTTGTTGCTGTTGTGGTGGATAGCCTTGTTGAGATGGCTGTTGATATTGTTGTGGTGGCTGTCTAAAGTCTCTGTTGTCATAACCTGATGGACCATAGTTGTATTGTGGTGGTTGTCTGGTTTCTTGATATTGATCTGGTCTTCTTCTGTCGTATTGACTGGGAGGTGGTTGTTTGGTACATTCCTTGTTGTTGAGGTCCTCTCCAGTTTTGTTGCTGTTGTTGCTGTTGTTGTTGATATTGTTGTGGATACTGTTGTTGATATGGCTGAGGCTGATATTGTTGTGGAGGTCTCTGTTGTTGTTGTTGATATGGTTGTGATGAATAAACTTGTTGTGGAGGTTGTGAATATGAAGGTTGGATTGGGGTCTGATAAACTGGTTGCTGTGGCTTGGATTGAGAATAAGATTGATGTTGGACAGATGAAGGATGTGATGCCGAAGACGCTGAGGATTGGCTATTGGTTGGCAATCTTTGGTTATTGGTAGTACTGCTACCGCTGATGTTACTGCCTCCTGTGTTATTGTTGAGTGGAGCTTTAAGAATTTGTTGGTAATTCTTCTTAAAGTAGTGTATTAATTCTTCAACTGTTCCAAAAGTTTTGTTCCTCATTTCATAACCATCTTCTTTAACTAAAATATACTCATATCTTGGGTTGGTATTTGGTACATGGTAGAGTTTGACATAACCTGGCTTATCAGAACAAATGGCAAATGCATATGGAATTGATTTTGGGAAACGCTGTTTATCTTTTTTGAGTTTCTCCTCGACTTCTTCTTTCGTTCCATTTCTCCAATATTTGTGCTCCTTTAAACTGTTGAGATTATTGATGATATATTCTACATGTCTTCCAAGAATTTCGTCAAGACTATCATATTTGGTTTCACCGATATAAAAAGAAAGACCCAAACTAACTTGATTAGGTTTATCTTTTTCCTTGATATCGTGGTGGATAATCACATTATCTGAGAACTTGAATGTAACTGTGATGTGATCATATCCTCTGCTACTTGGACGAAGGAGTGCTTCACCAACAGGTCTATCTTTCAAGTGGTTTTCAGCCTCGGACCATGTGAAAGAATGCCACAATGGATGTACAACTGTTCTCTTTGGTTTCTTTATTTTTTGTGGAACGGACTGTCTCTTCTTGGTTGCGGTGGTTGGTTGCTTTGGTGTCTCACCCAATACCAGATATGTATTTTCTCCGTTGAACTTAAGTTCATTGTAAATGATGTCTTCCCATTTCTCTGGTGCAAGATCAGATGGTTTGCAACTAAGAGTGACATGGAAACGTTCTTTTTCAATGGAAAGTACACGACAGTTCAATGTCTGTCCTCTTGGAAGAGACTTAACATCGTTTTGCTCGCTAATACATTCTGGAGGAATAGTTCCTTCAATTCCATTTTCAAGACGGCACTTAACACCATCCATATTTTTAAATGTTGTAACTGACACTAAAGTACCAATTCTGAGTGTTTGGTCAGTCTCACCTGTGAGCCAACTAAATATCTGTGATGGTGTTGGTGGTTGGAAGTAGTTTCTGATGTCTGCAAATGGAGAAGTCAATTCACTTTTGATGGCATAGAGTAATTTCTTCTTTTGTGTGTTCTGGCGAATCTCCAATAACTCTGCAAATGCATCGAGGTCTATAGATTCTAATTTCTTGGGATCGTTCATTACTTCAAACACACAATCATTCATAACATCTTCGTTGAGGGAGTCTTGGTCAACAGTACGGTCTAGTGCGTCAGCTGCTATCTTATAAGCAGAGAGATAGTCCTCAGGATGGATACGTGTATCGTCTAGCGGGTTGGTATTTTGATTTTGGAAATATTTTTCTCTGATCTGAATGAAACCAATACAATTTCTATATACAACGTCTTGGCTATTTAAAATCTTCTCTATAGATTGACGCGATGATACATAACCACCCTTTCTAATAATGGCATTGAGTAATGCTTGTGCCTTTCTGGAACCTAGACCCGATACAAACTGGAGTGGAGATGCAGAAAACTTATTCTTGACATATTTGTTGATATCTACACCAACTGCATTGACTACATTGATAAAACAACGATAGAGAAGCTTCAACAAATAGTCTTTTCCAATCATCTCTTGAAGTGGATGAAGCTTTAAATACAATACTTCTTTGTTGTCGGTACAAAGATTAGAGTATTCAGAGAGTGGGTCGAGAGCACAACGAGCAACTGCAACTGCATGCTTCAGTACCGATGGGAACTCTGGAAACTCTTCAAAATAACGTTGAGAATTCTGTAGTGACAGACCAATTTCTGGACAAGCAAAATATATCTCCGTGATAACTTTAAGATACCTTCTGAGTGTAAACGTGTGACATGGTCCCTAATCTCGTCAAATAGTCTCTTGCTGTCCATTTCGGTGGCACTAATGAGAATAAGTCTTGGTTTGTAATCAGTGAGCAGATTGGTTAACTTTGAAACATCATCTTGCTTCTTATTCTTTAGTGTTGAATCACCAACTCTGTCACACAAAAAGTCCATCTTTGATTGAGTGAGTAACTCAGAGTCCGAGTTTAGAATTGCACACATTGTTGGCACTTTCTCGCTTCCCCAGCAAAAAGACATGATATTAAAGCTCTTTGCTTCGTCGTCGTCATCGTCTTCATTTTGCTGGTTGGGTTGCCATGGAGCAACACGAAGCTTCTCCTCCAATTTCTTGGCGCATTCAAAAGCAACACGATTGCTGGCCTCGGTTAGTAGTTTGTTCCTCAGCTCCTTTTCAAACACTGGATACAAAAACATGTTTAATGTATCACGAATGATTTGTTTACGCTCAGAGTTCCATTGTTGTGCATTTGTACTGGTTCCACTACTTAAGTAGAGTGCTTCCATTTCAGGGATAATAACATTCTCGTGTACATGCTCCGGAATACCAATGGTTGTCTTGATGAATCCTTCACGCTCTGCTTTTAATATCAATAGGTATTGTGTATCATCAAAGATATGGCATGGCTTCTCTCGAATCGATTTGACAGTGATATAGGGATGGAAGGCATCGATTTCTTTTTGTCCAACAGATGTTGGTGTTGTAGTGAGATATGCATACTTTCGATAGATCATACGTATTGATTGTCTGACGTTGGGATCAAATCCAATATCATGCGCCATCAAATAACGAGCTGCACGAAGCACTGAATCGATGTTTCCACACTCGACACAGATATGTTTCATTGCACATGAGGAAGGATCATCGTTTGTAATCGGTAGGAACATGAGACATATAGTTGTCCATTAAATTGATACCAAACTCTTGTGCTGTGATACCATAGTATGGCAAAAATTTTGTCAATCCTGCTTTAGTATATACTGTATATAAATCTCTCTTGATGGCACGCTTGAACTTGGGAGTTGTGGTAGTAACATTATTTTCGTCGTCCACTAGAGTTGTTGTAGTTGATTTCGCTCTGACTCCATCTGGACCATTGATCATCTGGAACAGATCATAGAGATCAGCTATACCTTCCTCACTCTTACACTCACGAAGAGTCTGCTGATACTGTTCCAAGTTTGGATTAGCAGTAATAAATGCTTCCAATGACTTTTTAGAAGTGCACATATGGTTCCATTTTTCGTCGAGATCAAAGATTGTCCACAAGTCCTGTAATGTAAGTGGTTCAAATACATCCTTCTTATAGGTATAAACAAAAGGAACTTCTAACATATCTCGCTGATAAAACTTCAAAATAGTAGATATGGTTTCAATCAAACGCAAATCCTTTCCATCCTTGGTATCGAAGGCACTCTCATAAATCCATTCTGCTTCCTCATATGTTTGTCTTTCACTTGTGTAGGGTGTACCTTTTCTTAACTGAAAGCAATTATTATTAATATAAAATAAACTTTCATTGATTGTATCAAGCTTACTTGTAATCTCTCTGGTACATTCTTTTTACGAATCTCCTCGTCTGCATCGGTGAAATGCTTTTCCTCCAATAGAGATGGCTCATATTGTTCTTTTATGAGAGAGAGGGCATCAGTTGGACGATCATTCTCCAACAACATATCTTCTTCCTCTTCTCCATATCTAGATCTGGTTCCACCTCTTCTTCTGTTCTTTTTCTTGAGATTAACTGGCTTTCCATGTAAATCAACAACAAAGTCGGCCATTTCATCTTCAGAATCATCATCCATGTATGGATCGTCATCCCTAATTGTATCTCTGTTGTAATCACTGTTGTTTTCATCATCTAATATATCATCTATTTGAGTAGTATTAAATTAACAGTATTAATAAAATCAGGAAGTTGAGATTGGTTTGTAGAAAATGCATACCATTTCCAAAGAGACTGTGTTGAAGCTTCTCTCTTAGGTCTTCACTATCATCACTTGCTTTAAACTTCTTGAGACGTGAGAGTCGACCTTGTTCCTTACGCTTTTTCTTTTCATCACGACGCTTACGACGCTCATGACGTTCCTCACGACGTTTACGACGCTCTTCACGACGCTTCAGGGCTTCCTCATCTTCTTCGGAATTCTCTTCTTCTTCGTCATCGTCACCAGCCTCTTCTTCTTCTTCTTCGTCACCAGAAACAACGAAGTCGTCGTATTGATACTGATCCTCTGCTTCATCGTCCTCCTCTTCACTGCTGTCCCTAAATTCCTCTTGATCCTCTGCTTCTTCATTAGGTCTCTTCTTATTGGGTTTTCCGTTATCCTCGTGATTTGAAGAGGGTGAATCTTCAACGTTATTTAATTCACCATCATCATTCTCGTTCTCCTCATCACTGTATTGGTCTAAATAATAGTAATAATTGGTTTAGAAATTAATATGAGAATCTACACAGATTTGAGCGATGACTTTGAAAACATGAGATTACACCTGCAATGAGACTTTTTATTGAAAAAGTCTAACCATTTTGTTGTTGGGTTGAATCATCGATGTATTATTTGTTGCACCTGATTATCTGTTCTAGAGATAGATAACTTACTTTTCATTGTTATAGCAAGCGAGTGGAAGGAGAACAAACTAAATTGTTGTTACCTGAAATACAATTCTTATTATTTTAGTTTCAGTTTTTATTTTTTTTTAAATATTGAGTTGGTTAATTTAGTCGCAACAGTTCACAAGTATTTTAAAAATCATAAAATTCAAAAAAACAAACGTTACTAACTGCAAAAAATCATCACTCCCAAAGACTGATTTTATATGAATGTAATGAAATTAAATTGAATGAAGATCATGCCTGTTTTGTTTTTTTTTTTTAAGTGATCATTCAATTTTAACTTTATCATTTACACTAATAATAATAAAGATGAATATTAAATTATATTATAGTCCAGGCGCTGCGAGTTTATGTGTTCATTGGATGTTGATCGAGATGGGAATAGATTTTGAGGCAATCCAAGTTGATCTTGCAAACAATGAACAAAAAGGAGAAGCATATCTCCGTATTAATCCAGCTGGAAAAGTACCAGCTATGGAGATCAATGGAAAGATATACACTGAATCCGTAGCTTTGTTATTCTTGTTGTCCGAACAATGCCAGAGACTCAAACCTGCTGTCGGAACTGAAGAGCATGCCAAATGGATTGAGCTTATGATTGTTCTTGCCAATGGATTGCTTCCATCATTCCGCGATTGGTTCTATGCTCATATCGATTGCAAAGGAAACAAAGACACCGAACAAATAATCAAAGAGAATGCTAGAGGACGCATTGAGTCTATATTCGATCGTATCGATTCACTTCTTTCTGATGGTCGTACCTATTTGCTTGGTGAACAAATGAGATCGGTTGACTTTGTCGGTACCATGTTGATGCGTTGGTCAAGAAATATGCCAAAACCAGCCACACAGTGGCCAAATATCAACAAGTATGTCCAAAAAATGAGAGCATTACCATCATTCATTGAGGTCTACAAAAGAGAAGGATTAACCGAGTGGTCAAATTAATTACACTAGCCCCACCACCAACCTTCAATGTTGCTTTCTAATAATCGTATTGTTTTATTTGTAGGGTAATAAAGTTATCAAAACATAACAATAAACAAAAATGTATAATAAATGCGTGCACTGCACAAATTTGAAAAGATGGTTGCCTTAAATTGTATTGTGAGCAAAATCATTGTTATTGACTTATCTTTTTTGATTATATTAATAGACTTTTAAAAAATTAATATCTCAATAGGTTAGATAGGACAGTGTTCTTTATTTGTTAACTAATAACAAATTATAATAAAATATATTATTTATTAGATATCTTCATATTGATATAAATACTACAATTTTAAAATTATTATTTATTTGTATACATTTTAATATTCAACTTATAATGCTTTGGTTGCATGCTGGGAAGAGCTACACCCAGTTTTGATTTAAAAATGGGTATTTTGATTGTAGGTAAAGTTGGAATTACGTAATTGAGTTTGTGAAGTAACACTAATTGACTTTAAAAGTGGATCCTGGTGTTGATCAATACAATTGGCTGATCTTTGCAATATCTTGTTTGGTGTTGATAAAGAAATATTGTGATGACCATTGAGGTGAGCATCGGTGGAATAATATTCAAAAGGACTACTACGACTTAGCGATGTTTGATATTTTGGTTGTTGGTGTTGTTGATGTGGCATGTATTGTTGTCTATTATTTTGTATGAGATGTTGTAGATCCTGCCACTCGCAAATATTTGTACCACTGTGATTTGGGTCTATATTGGATAGAATTAGATGGTTGTTTTGTTGTTGTTGTTGTTGTTGTTGTTGTTGTTGTTGTTGTTGTTGGAGTAGTTGCCTCTTTTTCTGTTGCATTTTTTGATATTGATCAAAAGCAAAAGATGAGTCGTTGACTTGAGACTCTTGTGAGTTTGCAAATGACTGATTGCCATTCATATGATACCAAGAAGGTTCAAATTTGGATGAAAAGCTATCTTCATCCATATTTAGTTTGGGGGTTGGTGGTGAACTTTGGTTCCAATTTGGAGCAACTGGAGTTTGAAATCGTTTGCTATTATTATTATTATTGGAAAATACATGATTACTGTTAGGTTGTGGGGGTGATGTATTTAATTGTGAATAGTCGACTACATTGTTATTTATGGTAGTAGTTGGCATTTGGAAAAGGGAAGAAGATGACCATGAGTTTTGATCAGATCTTGGAGATGTTGGTGTACTTGTTGCAGAGGAAGGACTCTGAAACATGAAAACATTTGGTTGAGAAATAGGTGGTGGTGAAGGAATAAGTCTATTGGAAGGTGTTGAGATGAGATGACTCATATTATTACCAGCTTGAGTAGGTGATTGTAAAAGTTGATTATATAAATAATTAGATTGAGGAGGTGAAGGGGAAGGTTTAAATGAACCATTTGAAGAAACCTGTTGTCTCCATAAATTGGTATTGGTCGAGTGAATTGTTGGAGATAATGGATTATTATTACAGTTATTGTTTGACTGATTTGGTGTTGTTTGCCTGATAGGTGGAGGTTGTTGTCCAATAACAGATGTCAAGTTTTGTTGTGAGGTACGCAATTTTTGTGCTTGATATTGATTTTGAGAGGATGAGTTATGGAGTTTGGTACTATTCACATTTTGATTGTTGAAGTTTACACTTCCATTTGACGAATTTATACTGCTTCCTGAAGAGCTCAAGCTACTAATACTACTGTTGGAGGTTGATAACGATAAACCATTAAAAGATTGCTTCCAGGTCCATTGTAGGTGACCTGTCGGTCTGGGAAATTGAATTCTTGTGTCTAATATTTTTGGTGCCTTTTTAGATGTAGCAACCTTTTTTTTAGAGAACGAGCAATTGATCTTTACTCCCATTATTTCATTCTCACTGAAAAATCGAATGGCAGCTTCGCTGGCAAATTCTCCTTTTTGAGAGTCTTTAAAATGAATAAAACCATATCCTTCATAATCTCCATTCTCTTTTTTTGGGATATTATAATGGTTAATCTTTCCAAACTCTCTGCATTTTGAAAAGATTAGTTTGTGTAAACCTGCTTTGGCCTATATTTAGATAGTTAGTATGCTAAGTAGTGTTTTTTGTTTTTGAAATGTACAAACCTGAGCAGGGTTAAAAGTTATATGAATACTCGTTCTCTGATCACAGGAATCACTCCATTTGATTTTAATTGGCTTTTCACCAATATATATACCATGAAGTTTCATTAAAGCATTTTCCGCTTCTGGTCTTGTATGGAATTTTATAAAAGCATAGTTATTAATAAATACACAGTCTTTATAATCTAATTGACCATAAGTTCTAGAAATATATTTGTTAATATCTGTAAAAGGTTATTTTCAATTTGAAAAATCGACATACGCAAAGATATCAAGAAAATCTTTTTGATCGTATTTTGTATCTATATTAGTTACATAAAGAGTAGAAATTGGAATGGCCCAATATACTTTCAATTCGTTGTGTGCACACTCTAAAATGTTGTAAATGATATTAGTTTACCTAAAATTGTTGAAATTATTTATCTCATACTTGACAAATGTAGTGAAGTTTTGGCAGTTAATGCTTCAAATTCAGTCTTAAAAGCCAGCAAAACCATATCCAAGTGATTGTCCTTTTTCGTTAAATTTCATCCTAAAATGAATTGGATTATATTTCGAAATCGTAGGAAAAAAACTGTTCGTATGTCACCTGATGAGGGATATTACCAATAAATATATATCCTACAAGCATCGAATTAGTATCTCAGAATATTAAATCCTCATTTTAATTACCATACTTTTTTCACCACTATTCTTTTTCTCATTCTTCTCAGAGAATACCATATATTGATCGACAGAATGTTGATCATTTTGATTTATATTATCCAAGATTGTTGATTGAATGGAAGACATCGATTTGGTAAGTGGTAAATTATTTGCTGGTGTATGAGTAGGGGAAACTGGAGCCATTGGCAGTAAGGTAGTTGATGATAATGACAATAACTCATTAACACTTTCGGAGTTATTATTACTATTACTATTATTATATATACTATTACTGTTACTATTACTATTATTATTAATATTATTATTATTATTATTAAATTTGTAGATAGATTGATTATGTGTTAGATTTAGACGGTTATGTTTTTCAGAATGGTCGTCTATGAATGCTGACATTGGGATCATGTTGAAAACAAATTAAAATTGTAGATATATATGTAAAACATAAATAGAGATTATGAATATATAATAAGTATATTAAGAAATAATCTTCTAAAAGACTACTTGAATGAAGTATATAATTAAAACTAGGCTATTGGGTCAGATTTACCAAGAGGGTCAAGAAACTAGAACTTTACTATAGTTGAAAATGAATTTAAATTAATTAATTAATTAACCAATAATTAAAATGAAAAACATAAAAAAAAATTTAAACCAATAATAATTTGGTAATTCTATAGAAACATAACTTCACAATGAAGGTTTCTTCTTTTTTTTGTTTGACCAGCCTGGTCAAAAGATGAAACAAGATAATATTCTGCAATAGGAAATTGATATTTTTTGTTGTTGGGAAAAAAATACAAAATGGTTAAACGATTATATCAAAGATGTTTTGTGTCATACACTACCAATATTTTACATAAATAAAGTAATATTAAATGATAATACTATATATTATATATATTTGAAAAATTAATTGTTATTTTTGTTTATTTGTTTCAAGCCTAGTAATTAATCTATAGAATAACAATAAAATACAAAAAAAACAAAACAAATGTTGAAGATATTAGAAACAACACAAATTAAATAATTTTATAGTAACCACAGAATTATAGTAGTTGTAATAACAATAATATGAATAATAATTCTTCAATATGTCATTCTTCTATAGATAATCAATAGAGTGAGGGTATATAAACAGAAGCAAAGTTTGCTTTTGTGCAGTTGGCTAGAGTTTTATTTGTACCACACTTATTTTTAATATTAGCAAATTGACAGTTTGCACTCATTTTTTTACATTTTAGTCATGATGATTTCTATCAACATGGTGGGATATTAAGTGGGAGAATGGTAGTTAAAATGAATTAGATGGTAAGAAAGGAAGCGGTATTCCAAAAATATGTGCTAGCATGTTGTTTGGACAAAAGGAGTGATAATGAGAAGATAGGAAATATTGAAAAAGTGGGTATAATTGAGTTGCTAGCAGTGTCAATCCATTAGGTAGGTGTAATTCGAAAATATATTATATGTTTTAAAACTATATCTCTATTGGAGTTTGATATTGGTAGTTGTTGTATAGGTTGAGATTGTTACTTGTTATAATAATGTGAATGGTAATATTAATTATATTTATATAAGGTATACAGTGAGCATGATATGACTTTTGGAGGTGAATGAATTATGTTAATGTTGCTCCAGTGATTAGTAGTTGAATGCAAACAATTGAGGTACTACTAGTTGTATGCATTTATTTTGTATATTATACAAAATTAAAATATTAAATGTGGAGCTTATCATCACGTTTAGTGATGATCAATATTTGTTACCAATCTGTTTTTTATGAGAATACCGGTATTATCCAATCGAAAGATCTTTTGATATAAAGATAAAATATCTGTTTTCGTGGTACACCATACGGTAGTGTTACACAAAGATGCTTTTGATATGCAATGTAATAATAGAAATATAATAATTCTACATATAAAATAGGCACATTTTAAAAGTATTTTACAGGTCAACTTACTGAGAAATAACTTTATTGTGATAATTTGTCAATTAAATTTGGAGTTAGTATTTGATTTGGATATGTCATCAAATAGAAATTACTACTAGATATCAAAGTTATAGATAGATACTAGTTTCTAATATTAATTATGATTTCATTAAAGATATTTGTGAGCTATTTTTAAAAATAAATTAATTGGTTTGAAATCCACTTCACCAAACCAATCCCTAACATGACTTTAACTCTATTACAAAGAGTCTAAAGATGAAATCAGAGGAATTATTATGTATCGAATGAAAAATGAGCCAGTCTGGTTTTAAATGTTGGGAATAAAATAGGGTGTGGAGAGTTTAGACTAATGCTAATAGATATACAATACTTTACTGGAGTCTATGATGATATTATTATTGGCAATAGATGACTTGACTGTCCGATTGGTACCTTATCTTTGAATTCTATTGTATAGGATTATATTAGGTATATGAAATAAGAGAGGGTATGTTAATGGAAACCAAAGATAGATTGAAGTGTGGTTGAGTTCGTTATATTTTATCTATATGTATGAGTTTCAAACCAACAATAACAAAGTTTGTTGCTATTGTTTTCTCTTTAAAAAGTTCAGAACGGGTTGGATGAAACTAACTCTTAGCAAACTGAAATTAATGAACAGGTTTGGCATGGTGGGTGGGGTGTATCATTTTAGTATGAGTCTTAAATCAAAAAACACGTGAATTCATTAGATTAAATTGAGCTGGATGTTTTAATTAAGTGTGTTGGTTTAATGTGTGTGGGTCACTTTAAAAGGTGAAATGTAATTTAAGGACAAGATGATTTGTTTTTTTTATCCTTCATGAATTTATAAAGTATTTTCATGAATTTTGAGTTTGAGTGGGTGGTTTTAATAAAATTTTAGGAGGATGAATCGATTAAAAAAAATAGACAATTTCTTTCAATTCTACCCGTTTTGAACTCAATCAAAATCATTATTGTTAATTAAAGCTCAATCATTTTTTTTTTGTTTTTTTTGGCACTAAAGACCTCTCGCCTGGTTTTTGGAAGGTTTAAAAAAGAAAAATCTTGTTGTTGAAGTTTAGAATGTTGTCTTGACACCCACCTTAGTGTTCACTTTGCGAGGTCAATTAATTAATGGAGATTTTTTTGGGAAAATGTTGCCGTCTTGTTTTGGAAATTTGGATTTTTAATAATAGGCATATATCTTTATTATTCATTGGCTTATTATAATTTGGTCACATAAAAATATATTCAATAAAAGGATAAACAGAATTGAATCCAAATACAAGTTTGTATCTTGGTGGGTAAATTATTAGTTTTACTTTAATTTTAAAATCGACAGTCAATGATTTAAAAAGGTAGTTACTGGGTTTCTTAAATGTCGTTATGAGTGACCTTAGCTAAAATGGTTTGTTTCCATTTTAAAAAACGTCAGTCGAGATAAAATAATACTGAAGTTATCTGCCAAAAGATTTTTTTAAATCAAAAAGCTATGATGGTGTGAATGATGTGTTTGACCCAAAACTTGTTCATGTAACAAAAAAAAAAAAAAAACAAGTTTGATTTGTTGGGATGTCTATCGAATCATACCTAATCAAGATTCCCGATATAGATCGGTCGGATAACGATAGAGTTTACAAGTTGTTTGAAGTGAGGTATGTTTACAACTTTTTGGAGGAAAGGGGTTACATTAATTGTATATTGGGAGAATTGAGCTGATAATTATTCGGATGGTTATAAACCAAATTAAACTGTCATCTTGATTACTGCAAGAATTATGTGGTGAAGAAATAGAATCTACAAAGTGATGTAAGTTGTATTTACAAACGGTCATTTATATTGTTTATTGATTGAATGCGTACCTAAAGCCACCTATCAATCAGATATGAAATCAATACATTATTCAAGAATATATGATTGTTATGCCTATGAGTCTATCAGTGATCTTTTTCTAACTATGCCCAAGCAGGAGTATCTTCTTTTTTACTATTTGGCTGTTGTTTATAAGCTTGGTGTGATTTTTTGAGTTCTGCTGTAAAGATGGTTGTAGTCGTCAAATTGGGTTTATGTGATTTATCATCTATGATTAATATCTCTGTAAAAATAACAACCAGGTATGAGTATTAAGATCATAAGCTTATTCAATAGTTGTCAATAGTAAATGAAAGCATACTTTTTTTATCTGCGGTTGCAGTTTGCCATGCTATAAATTTATATAATTCAAAGAATTAGTATTGTTGGCAAGTATTTGATACAAACTCGACTTACATTCTTGTAAATATCTATATGATTCTTGTTGATTAAATTTACTCATTATTTATATGTTTTGATATCAAATAAAAAATAGCATTTGAATGTTTTTGCTTGTGTAGTTGAAATTCATGCAAATTCCTTGTTTTTTATTAAATTTTCAAATATTTTTTAGATTCAAATATTCTTATTATTCCATGGCTTCATCTTCTTCGTTTTCATCTACAATTGCAGGCTTAACATTGATATCGAGTTTGTATTCTTGATCACATCCACTGTATGAATCGGACATAAGATAGAGTGTGAGTTGATGTTTACCCATGGCAGGAGCTGGGAATTCCAACTTAACTTTAGCTCTCGAGGTAAAAGTGAGACGTTTGATAAAATGCAACTGATTGGTTTTTGGATCACCAATGATAACCCACCATCCACCAATTCTCTCCTTGGGGTAGTATGGTGCATATACAATATTGAGTTGTTCTGGGTTGACATCTTCATCAACTTCACGTTGCACCAAAACTTCAACTGTGATTGATTCACCAGCATGTATTTCTTCTTCGTCTTCTATGTTGTACGAAAGCTCTATATCGGGGTAACGGTTGCAGACCGTTGCTACATCCTCCATCTCTCTCTGCGACATCTTCAAGAGATGGTCACGGGAGCTATCATCTATCTCTAATAGGTCAAAGATTGATTCAATACCTGCTTTCTTACAGGCATCGATACGTTCGGGAGTCATGTGTGGGAGTTGTCTAAGTGGAGAGTCATTGTCCCACATGGCTTGGGTACACATTTGCGAGAGTTCCATAGCTGCGAGCGCTGGATTCAGCCAGCTGGAGCTACTTATTACATCTACAATTGCTTGTAGCAATCTAGTTGCATTTTCAAGGATAAATTGTAGATCCATATGTAAGTCTGCAGAGATTGGTTTACGCGAAAAATGAGACTGCAATAATACATTGACCTTAGTATGTGCTTCGCCATAGGTAGGTTTGTCAATTTTGAGTGGAAGATGTGCGGCCATACGTTGGAGGAGTTGCTCTTCACGGTGTCTAATTGGAATGGATGCAAATTCTGGTGCTGTTGAGAGAATTTCAAGTATTCCTTTTCTTTTGGTTGTGGATTTGAGTGAGGTAGCAAACAACTCAATTGTTGTGTACTTGAGGTAGTAGTAGCTTGCAATGATACCCAGGTTAAGAGGTGACAGACCATTATCTTCCTCACGAATGGAGATACAGTTGGCTTGCTCCAAATCTACAAGGGTATTCTCCACCAATTCTGACATGTGTTCAGAGAGATGAAGATGGGTGATGCCAGTGAGGTTGTAGTAGTTTGGGTTTTGAGTGAAACGACGATAGAGGAATGTCCATGTTAAGTAGTCGAGAGCATCTTGTTTGTTGGTAATGGTTTTAGTTACAATTTCTGAGTTGATGTGGTCCGCCAAAAAGTGATCAAGATGTGATTCAACTGGTAGTGGTTGATTGAGGAAAGTCTTGTAATACTCTTTTTTTGGAGAGTGACAAAGTAACATACAATGACCTACATCATCACGTCCTTGTTGACCGGATCGAGCAATCATCTGGAGGATATCATTGATCGGATAATCTGTGTATCGAACTGATTTTCCTTGGTATATTTGTGTGCCCATGATGACAACAAGTGAGGCATATATATCGAGTGACCAACATACAGAGTGAGTAGCAATTAGGACTTGGATGGCTCCTGACTTGAAAAGAATTTCCACTGTTTTCTTTTCTTGGACAGTTAAACCCTCGTGATAGAAGGCAACACCCCACTGTAAAGCTTGTTTTAGAGCAACACTTTCAATTTTTTGTAAGTGTTTCTCAAGATCTTCCTCTGAGCAACGGAGATAACGTTTTTTGTTGACATCCTCCTCCGAATCGACATGAACAATAAGATCTTTGGCAAGTGATCTTGATAATTTACGAGTTGGTACAAATATTAGAGATTGTCCCTTGCGGTTGTGACTAACAGCGTAGATTGTTGGTTTAGTCATAGCAAGTAAACGTGCATTATAGTGAGGGAAATCAAATCCTTGTATCTGAATCTCGAGTGGAACTGGACGGACATCTGGGTGAAGATTGAACATAGTTGATGGTGTTGCACCAATCCACTCTGCCAGATCACGTGCATTGGCGACTGGCGAAGATAGGGCAACGATACGAATAGGATTTCCTGTCTGAATGGCAATGTAACGCATTCTGGAAACGATGATTTCTAAGATTGCACCTTCGGAGCCTCCACCAATCATATGGAGTTCGTCAACAACAAAGAGAGAGAGGTTTTGAATGGCTTTTCTCTGTTTCCATCTTCTTGAGAGAATATCCCATTTTTCTGCGGTAGCAATGATGACCGAAGCGCTTTCTAGTAGCTTGTTATCAGTAATTGGTTCACCAGTCAATTCAACTACACGTTTTCCAAGAGTTGATTGGAACTTGAAAGTCCAATCACGGTAACGAAGAGTGGCCAAATCTTGCATTGGGGCAACATAAACACATTTTGCATTTGGATTCTTTTTCAACTCTCTAAGTACTGCAAGCTCTGCACAGACAGTCTTTCCAGAGTTGGCTGGGGCGGCGACAAGAGCATTTTCGTCACCTCTGTAGAGAGTATCAAAAACTTGTGTTTGAATGGCATTGAAGTACTTGAAATTAAAAATTTCTTTTGCTTTGGCATCCTTGAGCGAGTCGAGCGAGAGTGGAATAAGATCATGTAGTTTGCTACAAGGTTGATACTTCTCGGGAAGAATCAAGTGGCGGAAACTAACAGAGAGATTATATTCTGCTCCAATCCAACGATCGGCAATAACACGTACATAGTATTGTGGAGGTAAAGGATCAGAGAGTGGTACAGTGAACGTGATTGTTTGATCTTCCTCCATCATCTTCTTTTTCAACATAAAGTATTCGTAGTATAGAATTTTCTCACCATCTACATCCTCGACGATGATCCACCATCCTATTGAGTTGTCGTGATACTTTTCATCAAACTCAAAGTCTGGAGTAAGTGTTAGGTCAACACGTAATAATCCACGCAGGATTGGTTGTACATGAGCTGTCAAATCGATCTTTGGGAAGTGATGAATGAATTGGTAGAGTTTCTTTCCTTGAGCGGGATTTTGAATGGCTGAACCAAGTTGCTGTGAATTGTATTCATAGAGGTCTTCTATTGGAATGGAACGACGCTCAAGTTGGTTGAGAATCTTGGGTGTGATTTGTTTGAATTGGCGAAGTGGTGATTGCGATGCCCACATCTTGCGATCTACCATCTTGCAAATTCCAAGAATCTTTTTTGCTACTTGTGCCCATCCTTTTTTGATGACAATCTCAAAGAGTGCACGACAAATTCTCGATGCGGACTGTGCAATGTAGAACATATCTACCATTAGAGCAAAACCTTCCAGCTTTAAATTGGAAATATATGCTTGAAGAAGTACGTTGATTTGGCCGATGGCTCATCAATGCTTTCCTTTACAGGTATTGGAACACGCTCCAATAGCTTTTCAAGTTCGGCTTTCTCTCCTTCTCTGACAACGACTGATTTGAACTCAGAGGATAACGAGAACAACCTGAAAAATTCAATATCTGACATTGTTGGTTTGAGATGCTCTTGGTAGATAGACATAGATGCATTTGTAACATAGTAGTGGGAGGCAACTTTACCAAGTTCAGTGGTCTGGAAATGGCCGGACTTACGGTCATATTTAATAAGAGAGTTTTTGTCTAGTTGAATGGCTGCAGTATGAATAAGGTCAAGACGACGTTGTTCTAACTCTGGATCTTCTTCAATTTCATCGTAAGATATCTCGTAGAGTGGGGGGTTTCTCAACATACAAATGAATAGATATGTATATCCGAGCCATTGTACAGCATCACGAACAGTCTGTATGGTTCCAAGTACAATTTCAGCATTTAGATTGTCGGCCAGCCTACTTATAAATTGACTCTCAATGGAAAGTTGAGTGTTGATCAATGAAAGATAGAATTGAAGTTCGTTTTGTGAAGTGATAATAATACCTTCACCTTCTGTGTCAAAAGGAGGACGACCTGCACGACCAAGCATCTGTGTTACATCGAGTGGACTTAACTCGGACCAACCCTTCTCGGGATTATAGACTTGAGTTCCCTTAATGATAACTGTGTGAGCAGGAAGATTGACACCCCATGCAAGTGTTGCAGTAGAAACTAACACTTGAATATGATTATCTGCAAACAACTCCTCTACGAGAGTACGGTCGGAACGAGATAGACCAGCATGATGTATACCAATACCGTATGGAAGCAGGTCCTTCAAATCAGCACTCATTGCAGTCTTTTCGGCTTCTTCCTTTAGGATTTCAACACTCTCTTTTCGTTGTAAAAACTTTCCAATGATATCTGCCTCCAATGCACGGTCACGAATATCCTTTCCTGTCTTTGCTGTTTCACGTCTAGAGTGAACAAAAATCAAAATCTGATAGGTACCAGCACGTTCATTTACTTTCTTAAATGTAATGTCATTTAAAAGTTGAAGTTGCTTGATACCACGATCGGATATACCAATATATTGTTGTTCTAGTGGAATTGGACGATAACTGGAATCAAAGTAGAAAACACCCTCTGGTTTTACACGCAAAAATGTCGCAACATCTTCGTAGTTTGGTAAGGTAGCTGACAATCCAACCAATCTAACCATTTCCTGAGTTGATTCTATAGTTCTCAATGTTCTGGCAACAATACACTCTAAAACAGGTCCTCTCTCGTCATGCAATAAATGAATCTATAAAATGTTTGATATTAGTAAAATGGTGAAAAATCATTTGAATTGCAGTACTTACTTCATCAATAATAATTAAACGGACTAATTGAGTGTACGCACGCTCTCCTGACTTACGTGTGATGATATCCCACTTCTCAGGAGTAGTAACAATGATTTGAGTTTCTGAAATTTGTTTGTTAGTTAAAGCTTGGTCACCTGTGAGCTCCTTTACAACGATTCCATAGGATGAAAGACGATTTGAAAAATTGGATACCATCTCTTGAACCAGTGACTTCATTGGTGCGATATAAACAATCTTGAAAGAATCCAAGTCGATGCCTCCTGTCTCGGGAATGATATGTTTACCGATTTCATGAAGGATTGTAAGCATTGCAACATTTGTTTTACCGGCGGAGGTTGGTGCAGAAAGTAAGAGATTGTCGCTAGATTTGAATGCCCATTCGTAGAGTCGTGATTGTACACGATTCAATTTTTCGAAATTCTTAAATGGAACACGAGCCCATTCCGGTAGCTCTTTGATCTCGACCAAACGCTCGCTACGATCGTCGAAAGGAGTAACTTTTGCTGGTACATGTATTTCTTCATAACCTTTATAGGTTTCACGCTTGGAACCAGCTGGAAACTGGAATTTCTTGTTGGTCATCAAATGACTACCTTGCTGGAATTTTAAATTCTCAAGATCCAGTGTTCTCTTTGGTGCTTTAATGTTGTCTGGTGAAATAGTTGATGCTTTTTTCTTTAGCTGTTGTTGTTGTTTCTTCTGATTGATTCCATTATCTATGTTCATTGATGTTCCTTTTAAAATATTTAACAAATCGTATAATTCGGTATCCTGTGTCATTTCATCTTCAAGTTTCTTTCTTTCTTGGTCATTTTCTGACTTTGCTAATAAAGTACAATATAAAACTATAGGATATAAGAGTATTAGTATGTAATTTGTGCGATAATAAGTATTAACATACTTGTTTTTCTATTTTTAAAGTAAAAGTTTGATAAAGTCGAATCTTGAAAAGTTAAAAAGTGCCACCAAGTCGGTTTCACATCTTCGTAGATCATTTTGTCTGAGAATACTTAAAACTTGTTCTGCAAGTTTTTGTGACTGTAATGGATCTGATTCAAATGTTGATATCTTTCTCTGTATCCAAAAAGAGTCTATTTCCATTGGATTTAAAAGATCCTTGTTTGTTGTTTTGCCGTTCGAATCGTTTAGGTCGCTTGATTTAATCTCACCAATTTGCTGATCTTCATCGACATTTTCGTTATCTTCATTGTCTTCATCATCTTCATCGTTGTCCTTGATTTCATAATCGGACTGATTGTCTTCATCTTCATCTTCATCGATAATAACTGCCACACCATGGGGGTCATCTAGGTTGTCATTACGTGATCCAGATGTACCAGTGGATTCAGAATAATCTGTGATTGCACGACCTAGATGAGTTAAATCCGCAAATCGTTCCTCAGTCATGCCTTTAAGTAGCTTTGATATCTCTAATCTTTTCTCTGGTGCACGGATCTTGTCATTCTTTAGAATTGCCAAGATCTCATCAGTGGCGCCTTTAATAATTTCTAATGGTTGATCGCCAATGTAGTTCTGTACGAAGCTGAGTATTTGTTCATAGATAATCTTGGTTTCACGTGTCTTGGGACGATATAAACCTTCAAACATGTCTGTTGCACTCAAAATATTCTGGCTAGCTCCACCTCTTTTTCCAAAGGAACCGTGCTCACTGTCGCCAGCCCTTTGCTTCTTGGGTGCTGAATCAACGTTGTCAGAGTTTTTTCTTTTCTGGTGCTTCTCCAAAAGCTCTGTAGGTTTTGAGTAATTAACTCTATCACCCATCTGACCACCCATTCTGCCCCAAAGAGTTTCTGGCTCACCCTTGGGCTCTCTCAAATCCCTTGGGTTTCTCTCTGAATGTATAACAAGATTAGAGTTCTATAAAGAATGAAAGCATTAGTTGTCGATGACTTATTATCAAGTAAGGGTTTTTTACTTACAGCTTTATATTCATATTGTTTATTTCTAGCCAATACATCGGACATGATTTAAGTTTGGTTAACGTGTATCGTTCAACCAATATTTATAAATATGACAGTGATAAGCAATATCAATATCTATGATACTCCTAATTGTATTACAGTCAAATGTTCAACAGTGGATGATTTTATTTTAGAGTTATTTTTTTTTTTTTTTTTTTTTTTGAAAAGAGTTCAATAATGCTTCGTTAATTTTTTTTTGAATTTTTTGCTCGACTAAATTTTTTAAAAATTCTCATGGAGAACTTCATTCCGGAGATGTCATTATGGAGAGCACCTCTAACAACGCTTCTTCTCAAGAAATGGACATGGATATAGATGATACACCAATAAATCAACAGCAGTATTACAGTGGTGGCAACAACAGCAACACGGATCAGATACCACCTCCTCCACCCCCAAAGTCACCACCTCCTCCACCACCACCTTTACAACAACATCATCAAACATTGACCAATTCTTCGCCAATACAACATCCATCAATAGTTCCCACACCTCTAGCGATCCCAAATCCACCATCACATATCTTACATCACCACCTATACTATCCCTACCCACCACAGACATCTCCAACTGCTGCTGCTCACTACGGTAAACAACACAGTGCACATTTCATCATCATCGCAAAAAGACGAATATTAATCAATCTTAAAAGACTATTACAGGAATCAGCAACATTTCTTTAGACAGCAGGCAGCTGCTATGACATCAGCTGTTGCTACAACTCCTCAGTTGATTGTCACTCAAGAGGTTTCAAAGATATGGGTCGGCAACCTACCAATTGACGTCAATGAAGAAGAGATTAGAATTTATTTTTCCCCATACGGAAAGATAGAGTCAATAAAAATTGATGGTCGATGTGCATTCATTAAATACACTGAACATGACTTTGCGGACAATGCAATTAAAGCAACCAATGGTACTTATTTTAAAGGAAATCGAATTAAATCAAATTGGGCGAGCATTAAATCATTTGCTAAGATACCTGGATTGCTCCAACAACACCATTACCTACGCCAATTCCCCCTCCCCCTCCATCATCACCTCCATCAACATCCCAGGTAGACTTATCCACATCGACTACTACTCCTTCAACCACATCACCAAAGTTACCTACATCTCATAACAATTCAACAGCATTTTTACCTACTCCAGTTCCACCACCTCCACCTTCGCCTCCATTGCAGCACACTAGTACAACTCCGCCACCGCCACCTTCATCCCCACCTGTTAGAAATATAAATTTATCTAGTTCCTCTCCACCTACTAAAACTGTATCACGAGCTATTTCAGCCCCAGTACCACCTCCACCACCCTCATCAATGTATGATAACCCTTCATTTTACTCATCATATCACACTCATAATGAATCCATTGATTATGAATTAAATGATGTAAGCACTTCAAATAATATTTCTTCGGAAAGACAACATTTATTAACAAGAAAACTAGCTTCCTTATAAAAAAGAGTCAGACTTTATCATATCCACCATATTGATCTCTTACTGTTAGAAGAAAAGAATCAACTATATTATATTATAGATCACTTGACATCAACATATCATTCTATTAAAGAGGCCAAAGATTGGATACTCTTTGCATTTCCGTTGCGGCAAATCAATTATGTCTATTATTTGCAATGCTTTCAAGATACAAGGACCAAATTCCTATCAAAAAACTATCTTTGCTATACTTAATACATGATTTACTATGCTTTGGGTATGGAAACTAATTTTCTAATAGTTACTGATATCACTAACTCTTATTAAATGAAGCGCCATTAGAAGAAGACAAAAAGAACAACAGGATGCAGTTTCTGAATCTGATTGAACCATATTTAGTTTCAATTTTCAAATCAATTCAAGATCAACCAACTATTCTACAAGCACAAGTAATTTTAGATCAATGGGAATCAAAAAAAATATTTCCATTAAGGTTGATTCAATCGTTAAAGTCTTAAATTAAATATACAAATAAATGTGTATTATAAACTTAGCAAAATATGAATTCAAAATTTTAACTTTGAGAGTATGAACAAAATGTATATTTAAGAATCTTAAAAAAAATCTAAATGTAAACCTGGTGGAATAATAAAATTCAAAATGTAATGAAGTGATTACTAGTGTTCTAAAAATCAAATATTTAAAACCATATGAATGATTCGTGTAAAAACTCGATAATAGTCGAAGGTAAAATAATAAAGATCACTGTTTGTCTTTTTGTGTTTGACAATGATAATTCAGTAATATCAAACGAGTATTTCTGGAAAGGGAAAATTTTTGGATTGTAAAGGAATTAGGAAAAATGGATATGGTAAGTACCTATAGAGGTCAGATAAGAATAATAAAGATAATGTTAATAACACAACCCTGCAGTTGGCAAAGGTTGATAGAAATAACTAATAAGAAAAGATAAGATTAAAAGATAAACTTTTATTATAAGAGGATTAGTACTAATGGTACTGAAAGGCGATTTGTAATAAGAAGAGGAGTTGGTATTTATACTTGTAGAAATGATTCCTTAGAAGAATCAGATATTATTATTATTAGAAGGTAGTTGGAAAGATAATGATTAATGGGTTTAACCCTTATGATTATTTGAATAGGAAGATGTTATCTAGATCTTCTAAAGATCTGGATCAAGAGTTGTTAACGGGTCTAGTAGTCTTACTATATTATCCCCTTTTTAAGCATATTTCATCCGATCTGCATTGACGGTCTTTAAGTAATTATTTGGCAGATCAACCTTATAAGTGTTTGGACCAAGTTTCTCCAGAACGGTATAAGGACCGAACCATGTAGGAAGAATTTTGCCTTGACCGGCTTCCTTGAAGCGATCGAATACATGTGGCATGTATACATAGACTTGATCATTCACTTTATATTCTGCTGGTTTCCTTGTTCGATTGTAGTAGAAAGCGTTGGACTCAGCTCTCTCTTTGTAGTGCTTCTTGGCGATGAAGAATCCCATCTTTAACGAATTCTCTAAGTCGTCAGCGTATGAGGAAGATATCTTTAACATAAGTCGTTGAGTGACTGGATGGATACGTAAGGTAGTATCAATTGGAAGACGAGGAGAGCGTCCATACATAAGTTGAAAAGGAGAATAGCCCGTAACAGCATGTGGAGTGATTCTATAAGCGAATAGAACTCCTTGAAGGTAGATATCCCAATTCGAGAATTGATGTTCTTCAGAGTATGCTTTAAGTAATTGCAATACAGTTTGAATCGAACGTTCAGAGATGGCATCGGTTTGTGGATGATAAGGTGCGGTGTTAACCTTCTTTACACCGAAAAGATGATTGATATGTTGAACAACAGAAGCAAGAAAATGAGTTCCGCAGTCAGAAAGTAACTTGAATGGAGCACCATAACGAGTGAAGATGTCATTGAAGAGGTGATATGCTGCAGTTTCTGCTGTTTTATCCTTTGTTGGAAAAGCTTCGACCCATTTGGTAAAATGATCAACAATGACAAGAATATATTGATAACCTCGGTCAGTTTTGCACAGAGGACCAAGATAATCGATACCGATCATTTCGAATGGAAAAGAAGTTTCGATTGGAATAAGATGACCAGTGTTTCTTGAATAGCGTCTTTTGATTTGTAAGCATTTTGGACAGTGTAAGACATGATTTTTGACATCGTGAATCATTCCAATCCAGAAGTAGCGTTCCTTGATTTTAGCAAGAGTCTTTTGAACTCCTAGATGTCCCCCAGTGATAAGATCATCATGTAACATACTCATGATTCGATTAGTGAGACTTTTAGGAACACATAATTGGATTTGTTGCAGAGGAGTGGTGATGATACTATTTTGATGTTTGAATCCTCTAAATAATAAGTCATCAGAGTAGACGTAGAATTCACTGCTTAAAAGAATGTGACGAGCAGCTTTATCATCATTTGGAAGAGTTTTATCTTTAAGATATGCAATCATATCTTTGAATAGTGGACATTTCAATAGTTCTGACTTCCATAATTCCAATGTGATTTCTGTTGAAGATAAGATGTTCAAGACAGTCGAGACAGGGTCTCTAGATAATAAATCTGCAATTGTGTTTTCAGAACCGGGTCTATAAATGATTTCAAAATTCATTTCTTGTAATTTTAATGACCAACGAATGAGACGAGAATTAAGTTTTGCAGAAAATAGGTATTTGAGTGGTTGATGATCAGTGATAACTGTAAAGAAGTTACCATGAAGATAAGGTCTATAGTTCTCAATAGCAAGAACAATAGCTAGACATTCACGTTCAGTGGCACTGTAATTCATTTGAGCATTGTTTAAAGATTTTGAAAAAAATGAGATAGGTTTATCAGATTGTTTGAGAACAGCACCAACTCCGATGTTAGAAGCATCTGTTTCTAATACAAATGGTTGATGAACGTTTGGAAAAGCTAACTGCATATCAGAAGTGATACATTCTATGAGTTGTTGTCGAATAGTTTCATGTTCCATTTTCCAGTTGAATTCATTATCCTTACGAGTAAGTAAGTATAGAGGATGAGCAATCTTAGCCATATTAGGAATAAAGTTTCGACAATAGTTAATCATTCCTAAGAATCTTTGAAGACTTCTAATGTCAGTGGGTGGAGCCAAATTTTTGATGGTTTTGCATTTATGAGGATCCACAGTTAGACCTTGAGCGGAGATTTGATATCCTACAAAAACTAATTTTCCGACTCCAATCTCGCATTTATCCTTTTTCAATTTTAGATTATGACGAGTGAATATATTAAGGATGGTTCGAAGATGAATGAGATGGTCTTTCATTGATTTTGAAAAGATGATTACATCGTCAAGATACACAATGACGAAGATATTGATATGTTTTCGAAGAATATGATTCATAAATCTTTGAAAAGTTGCTGGACTATTTGTTAATCCCATGGCCATTGCTTTAAATTGAAATAAGCCTTTATGAGTAATAAAAGCAGTTTTCGGTTTGTCTTCCTCTTTCATAGGTATTTGATAATATCCAGAGATTAGATCTATTTTAGAAAATACAGTACATCCTACCATGTATGCCCATATGTCATCTAATCGTGGAAGAGGATATCGATCTTTAATTGTGATACTGTTTAATTTCTTGTAAGAAATACAAAATCTATAAGTTCCATCTTTTTTAGGTACTAATAATACAATGGCAGAGTATGGTGAACTTGATTCTTCAATGATGTTTGCTTTTAATAATTTATCCAATTCCTTTTCCAATGTTTCTTTTTCTAGAACTGAGTATCTAGGAAGTGTACTTGATGTTGGCGACGAATTAGGTACCAAATTGATTTCGTGTTCCACTGTTTTGACTTGATTTTCAAAAAAGAATTGGTCATTGAAAATATCTTTGAATTCGTCCATTATGTTGGCAATGGAATCTTCTGCTTCCATTTGAATATTGTTAACAAGTGAAGTATTATAAGTTTCCAAGGAGGGAACAATACTCTGGATAATATCCTTGCTGTTGAACATGGATTTTCTGATGTCCAATCCATTATATAGTTGCGTTGACCATCCATTGATTAGACATTTCAATAAATTGGAATGAAGAAGGACTTCTAATTTTAATGCCATAAGTAGATCCATACCCAATATACATTTAAAAAGTAGATCCGACGATTTAATAATTTTCACTGAAGATTTCATTTGATGTGTTCCACAATTGAAAGTTACAAAAGATTGACCAATTACATTGATGTTGGAACCATTTGCGGCTGTTAAATTGTTTGGTTTTTTAATAATCTCTAACTTTAATTCTTGTGCTAAATCTTCTCTGATTATTGTGGATATTGCACCTGTATCAATGACAGTTTTAACAGGTCTTCCTTGAATGAACATAATAGCTTGTAGTGAAGGTAATTGCCCATTTGTCATTAGTTTGGTATAGTCAGTGGTTGTGGCCATAATCGATGTAGAAGAGTTGATGGGAATGCCTTCTAAAATGGTTAAACATTGATCAAGATTCATTGGTTCATTGATCTGATTCACAGATTTAGGTTGGTTATTTTGAAACTGTGATTTTTGTTTTTCTGCGTTGATTTTCTTAAAACAATCTGAGATTTTGTGACCTTTCCGATTACAAAATTTACAATGTAAGGTAGATTTAGAGTTGTTTTTGTTGTTATTGAACTGATAAACTTCATTGTTATTAGGTCTATTATTATTATGGTGTTGAATATAAGAAATGGGAGTTTGAGGATATGTGAAAGGAATAGGTGGTTTGGACGGTGATAAAAAATTGGGTGGTTTTATAGGAGTAGTTACATGTGGTACTGCTGGAGATGTGTGAGAAACAGTAGAAGGTGGCACGACGTAATAATGATTATAAGCGAATTCCATCGCTAATAATTTTGAATGGCGACCTCGTAGCTTTCTGGTAAACCATTGATACAAAGATTGTTTGCAACTTCTGGAGGAAGTGCACCCAGGAAATAGATAACAAGAGTTTGTGGACCTCCTTCGCCTTGTGGGAACTCCAGAGCTTTTGATCTGAATGCAACACAGAAGTCTGATACGGTGGCATAATGACTCATTTTGATATTCATGAGTTCTGCTATGGGAGATATTTTTGGCTTTCCGAATGCTGCTCTCAATTGATTAACTATCTTTGCGTATGAATCCCTTTGAGTGGACTGTAAATTTTTAATAAATAGCATGGCACTATCCCTTAGATAATAGATGATGTCTTTCGGGTTTTTGTTCTCTGGGCCTACCGTGTCTACCCAGAACAGAAAGTTCTCCACATCTTCGTGTGGTAATCCCGAAAAATAGTAATGACCCTTCGTACCATCAGCCATGGTTCTTTTCAGTTGACGCCAAATATGGTAAGTACCTATAGAGGTCAGATAAGAATAATAAAGATAATGTTAATAACACAACCCTGCAGTTGGCAAAGGTTGATAGAAATAACTAATAAGAAAAGATAAGATTAAAAGATAAACTTTTATTATAAGAGGATTAGTACTAATGGTACTGAAAGGCGATTTGTAATAAGAAGAGGAGTTGGTATTTATACTTGTAGAAATGATTCCTTAGAAGAATCAGATATTATTATTATTAGAAGGTAGTTGGAAAGATAATGATTAATGGGTTTAACCCTTATGATTATTTGAATAGGAAGATGTTATCTAGATCTTCTAAAGATCTGGATCAAGAGTTGTTAACGGGTCTAGTAGTCTTACTATATGGATACAACCAGGCCGTCTTAGCTCAGCTGGTAGTAGCGTAAGACTGAAGATCTTAAGGTCGTTGGTTCGATCCCGACAGATGGCATCTTTTCTTTAAAAATACCATTTTGCGCGCATACTAAACAATTTGTTTTTTTTTTTTTTTTTTTTTTTTTTTTTTCGATTTTTTGTACAGGCCCAAGGCAGAATAGCTGATGTGGTATGGTAGTCTGCTTGTGATGCCTTGGGTCGTGGGTTCGAATCCCGGGTTTTCCAGTTTTTCCCCATACCTTTCCAGTGAACCCATGTACTTTCAAGTCTGTATGATACCATCCCGCCATGAAGAATATGTAAATTGACAAGCGAAGCCCTCAACTACGTAAACCATTGGTGTACTCTTAAAATCTTCTGTCGCTTCGAAATACTTAACAGTCCACTGTTGAAACACCTTGCTCCAAATAATAATAGGCAGTCATGCCTCTATAAAATGATGGTCATCACAACCGGCCTGTGGTTGTAAAAAGAAATCTGTAGGCTTCTAAACCCTACCTTAAATAAACAACTGTATGGTTATAACAACAAAAAAAAAAAAAAAAAAAAAAAATTTTGTACAGATAGTATCTGTATAAAGTTTATCTAGTTTTTGTTTATCATTGTTAGGTTAGACTCACTGCTTGTGTTAGTGCATCTTAGTTATCTGTCTAATATGTCTGGTCACAGGATTAAAGAAAAAATAGCCAACTTTTATAATAGTCAACATAAGTTCAACAGCAGCATTAGCTTCAAAGACGTACTGAAGCTTAACACACTTTATGTAAGACTGTGCTTCCCGCGTGCGAAGCATATAATTGCTAAGACCAAAGACAGGCTCTATGGCTTGTTTCAGGTTGTCTACAAGCACTTTGTCTCGACTGCCAGTAAAGACGGTCTGCTATTCTCTGGTAGGGTCGATGTAGAACGTCTTGGCGAGTTGCACGAGTTCTGCTGTGAAAACCTCTCGGAGTCTAAATGCAGGAAGGTTACTGCCTTCTTCCCTGAGTTCAACTTTGTTCGTGTCTCGGCCATATCTTCTAATGATTGCATTGATGTGGTGTCTGGCAAGTTCGATGCTAAGGGTACCAAGGAAGTCTTCGGTTTCAATGCGGTGCATATCAGTCATAAGTCGGTTAGGTTGCCTTCTAACAGTGCAGACGTAGAGATCTGGAGGTCCTCTTCTTGGTATCTCTTTGGTAGGGATGCTAAGTTGGCGGACGTCAACGTAGAGGATAAGGCATCAGGTCTTTCGTGCACTCTTCTCCCTTATGTTCCTCCTAGAGATAAGAGCGGTCCTAGTACGCCAGACTGTAAGGATACTGCTCCGTGTAAGAGCACGGTACTCAACAAAACGGTTGGCAAGCAACGGGCGAGCGTGCATGTTAGCGACTCCTCGTCAGAGGGGGAAGAGGTTGAGAAGTCCGGCGTGCCCAGTGTGAGCAAGGCAGTGGCTGGTGGTAAAAAGTCCAGCTCAGGCAGGACTATCAAGCCCGTTAAGGTATAGAACTCTTTAAGACCCTTGTCTGGAACTGCAGAGGAGCCGTGACAGACAAATCGCTTGCTGATATCTCCTCTACTATCACTGGTTTTTCCCCTGTTCTGACCATTCTTACCGAGATCAACGATGTTAACTCTCGCTTCTTTTCGACATTCAATCCTCACAACAAGGATTGCGCGCTTCTCGCCACCTCTAACGGTAGAGGTACCGGGGTGGCAGTCATTTCACATTACGACAGAATTAAAATCACTCCTATTCAAATGGACGATAATGGCAGGTACATATTACTCAATGTTTCATTCACTGGTGGTTACGACTACAACATGTTGGCGGTTTATGCTCCGGCTTCCCGTGAAGGGAGGAGGTCTTTTGCGGACTCTCTGCTTTCCTTCTCGAAGCTGTGGAGCCCTTATAAAGTTGATATTGTATGTGGTGACTTCAATTGTGTTCCTGGTGATGGCTCTCCTCTCTCTACTGTTCTCGACGCGATTTCGGAAGAGCATGATTTAGTTGACGTTGGTTCTGATGCTAACCAGTGCACGTGGTCGCACAGTGGGGTCTCTAAGCGACTTGACAGGTTTTACATTAAGTCCTGTTTTATTAACAACTCCTTCTCTGTCGTTCCTACGGCGCTGTCCGACCACTCTATGCTTTTTTACCAGATCCCTTCCGGTCTGTCGGGCTCTGTGCCTACCTCCCCTTGGAGGTTGGATAGGTATACTGCGATGGAACCGGTAGTCAAAGATAAAGTTAATCAAATTCTCTCTTCTAGGACAGTGACATCACTGAACGACTGGATCACCATGAAGTCAGTTATCGTTAGCACCTATAAGAAGTTCCAGAGTCTTCGTAGGCTGGCCAAGCGCAAGCTTATCGCCAGCTTGATCACTATCATGAGCACACCCGAACTGTCTGTGGAAGTCAGAGGTAAGGCTAAGAATGACCTCCTTCTCCTGCAGTCGGAGGAGGCGTCTATCAGGGACTCCATCCGCAAGATGTGCCAGCAACTGAACGGGGAAGTACCGTCGAAAGTGCTGACTGCCAAGCTCTCCCAATCTAAAAGAGACACTACCATTCCAGGCCTTAGAAGACCGGATGGGAGTGTCACCAAGGATGTAAACGAGATGACCAAAATCATGGAAAACTTCTACTCTGGCTTGTTTGCCAACGTCAAAGACGACCCCGAAATTCACCTGCAAATGCTTAAAAGGTGGGCCTGTCAACCTGTTGACACTTCTATCGGTAAGCGTTTCACTGTTGAGGAGGTGACAGACATGATCCGTTCCTCTAACCCCTATAAGGCCCCTGGTCCGGATGGGCTAGGGCTGTGGTTTTATTTGGAGCATTTAGAGCCAGTGTCCTCTATACTCACCTCTCTTTTTAACAAGGCTCTGGAAGGTAAGTGCCGCATCCCATCTGATTTCAAGGTCGGTGTCATCACCACTATCTACAAAAAAGGGGATGTGCACGACCCCGCCAACAGAAGACCAATCACACTCCTCAACTGCGACTATAAGCTGCTATCTAAAGCCATAAATGAGCGCTTCAAACCTCAGGTGGAAAAAATAGTTAGCGTGTCGCAAACTGGTTTTGTTCAAGGAAGGTATATCATGGACAATATTGTTACTATGAAGGAAGTATTAGACTATTGTGTCGAAAATAAGATCATTGGTCTTATCACGTTGTTCGACTTCAACAAGGCCTTCGACTCTATCTCGCACGGATCTATCAGGCGTACACTCGAGCACATTGGCACTCCCCCTGGTCTTATCAACTTAATCATGGATATGTTAGTTGGTTCCTCCGCCAGGGTGGTTGTTAACGGCTTTCTTACTAACTCTATTGTACTCAAAAGGGGAACCAAGCAAGGGGACCCTTTGTCGCCTACTCTCTTTGTGTTAGTCATCGAGTGCCTGGCTAGGTGTATCAACCAATCTATCGCCAAAGGACTCCCTCTTAACCATCAGGGAGATGTCTTTAAGATGCTTCAGTTTGCAGACGACTCTGCTACACTTTCTTCTTCCTTCAAAGACTTACACATCAAGCTCAGTATATTTGATATGTTCTGTAAAGCGACTTCGTCTAAGGTTAATCCATCCAAATGTTCAATCATCAAAATTGGGATTCATCCAGATGAGAAGACATATCCCCCTATCATTGGCCATCAGAAGATACCTGTGTCTAATGTTCCCGAGCGATATTTGGGACTATTCTTTACAGCCAATGGCCTACATCACTCATTGGACTCCGTTGTCGACTCTATTAAGTCTAATCTTCTCAGATGGAAGTCCACAGGCATCACTCTGCGGACTAAAGTTTCAATCGTCAAGTCATATTCCCTCAGTAAACTTACCTACAATATGTACGTAGATACACTCACTGATGAGGAAGTTAAGAAGCTGGATAACGTCATCTCATGGTTCCTTTGGGCGTCCAATTCGGCCCCTTTCTCAGACTTCAAACACTACAGAAAAACTATGTCTAAGCAACGTGCTGTTCAGCACTGGATGCGAGGAGGTGTCTCTTTGTGGGACATCAGACTGAGAAATGTGGCTCAAAGAGTGTGGTTCTTTAACAGATACCTCTACCTCTCTTCGATGAAACCGTATAGCGTCAGCTACTTTGATAGTTGGATCAAACAACAGAGGTGCAAAAATGTCACTTCGATATTCCTGCGAGCTTGCCATGCTCAGTGGCACTTGCTAGCATCGCACCTCAAACATGTCAAAACCGGTCTCTTTAATGCCACACCACTTCTGTCTAAAGGGATCCCCTTATCGCTTAGGGAGATCTATGATTGCCTGATATCCATGGAATACAAAACCCCCAAGCTGACGGATGGTCAATTTCAATGGTCGCTTCCGCCCACTAAAGTCGACTTCACCTCCAAATCTAATATATTCACCCACATTGCCAACGTAAGCCACCATAGAGGACGGAACACCGTCTTCAGATTCTTTGCTAGGGCACTACCTGGTTTAGCCTACGTCAAAAACTCAGATTGTTGTATGTGCTGCAATCACTACTCTGACCCGTATATTCATACATTCTTCAATTGTCGAGTAGTAATTCAGCGCTTCAATCTGTCGACGATCTTCAACCACTTAGGCCTCTCAATTCCCACCTACCATTGGTCACTCGAGCAGTCCTATGCTCTGTTAACCAGACGTGATATAGTTTCTGTCTTGGTCTCCATCATATACCACCAAATATGGAAGTTCTACTGTAAATGTAACTTCGGTAATACCCCTGTTGTCGAAAACGATCTATTGTCCAATTCGCTTATCCTGTCGGAGTATCATAATCATGTATCTGTCTTGTCTCTCGTCTCTAAGAACGACGTCGTTAAGCTCCGTGCCAAACTCATGTAATTCAACCAGTGTAGCTCTGTATCAGCTGCTTCATCAACTTCTCACACTTTTTTCAACTCCTATCCAACTCATATCAACCAATTTCAGCTCATCGCAACTATCAATCTATCTCGTACAACTATATTAACTTAATATGACGAAAATAGAATACATAAAAAGAAAGAAAAAAAAAAAATAGAAAACTGATGGCTTCGGTCATCCGAAAAATAAAGCTTAATACTTCAATTTTTACTCCTTAAAAAAAAAAAAAAAAAAAAAATTTTCGAACGAAGATTGATGGCTTGGTTTGTTGGTTCGAAGCTCTGTTCCAATTTTTTCTCTTATGAACTAAATAATAGGCAACCAAATCCTCTATAAAATGATGGTGATACCATTCATACTGTTGTTGTTTTAAGAAAACTGTAGCCTTCTAAACCCTACAATAAATAACTCTGTATACAAAAAAACACCACAAAAAAGTAGCTACTTCAACCAGTATATAGAATTTCATGATTCCAGTAGAAGTTTTAATGGCTAAGAATATTAAAAATAGTATACAACGGCTGATATCCATCCCTCTAAATCACATATGTTTCAACATTGAGAAAAATGTATTAATCCAAAAGAGATTATCTAGATTATGATTATGGTAATTAAATCTTTTTTTATATGAAAATAATAATAATATATGTCTCAAATGGTTACTGGATCTCAATCATTAATAAAGTAGAAAGCAGAGTATTAATTAAAATTAAATTAATTATAGGTATCTTAATGTTCTTGTACTGTATCAATGACAAAGGTTATCAAAGTAACTATGCCAGAATTTAAATGCTAGGTGAATGTAGTGGTGAAATGTCACAACAAGCATTTGCTAAGGTAATTATTATATAAGCTTAAGCTATTTTCAATTATGATGCCAATTTTTCTATTTATTAAATCAGTTTTAAAATTGATTATCGATGCGATTGTGTAGGACTAAATAGAGTCGAGTGGAGTAAACAGCTCTCTATCCTCTCGGTGCCACTTTATCCGGCACACTCAACCAGCAATGATCATCTATGACATAGTTGATGAATCAATTGCTCTACATTGTTGGCCAATGTTCATATAGCAATGTCAAATTCGTTCATACAGTGACAACACAACTTGACCCCTGAAAAGTTTGCAAATTCGTCAAGTTGATCAAGGACCTGGTCAATTTTATTCGGTATGTCACCCCTAAGATCGAGAGAGTTCCAACATTAGTCTTTCACTACAAAAATGTCTTCTTGAGACCACTAAAGATATCATAATATCAACTGGAATTCTCTTTCGTAGGCAAATCGAAAGCAATTCAATATATATTTAATAAAAATTCAGCTATCAACACCAACAGACTATGGACATTTCTCTTTCCATTTCACAACGATCATATCAACTGCTGTTGGTGATGATAATTGGATATGCAAAGAAATATATATTTAATAAAAATTTGTATGTTTCAATAGTTTGAATTTCATTTTAATAAACTACCAATGTTCTCAGATTGGAATATGTTGCAAATATAACAATGATAAAACTGTTACCGAATTCAACAACAACTTCATCATGATAAAATATACTTGATGTTTAAATATTATAACGGTTATCCAATTTAAATTTGAATTAAAAATTACAAGCTGTTTTGATATATAAACTCTAAACTATACTCATTTTAGTTTTAAGATAGAATTAAACAAATTATTTAATAATATCTTTTATTATCTATAGTTAATTAATTAATTTTAGATTTATCATTATTTACAGATTTAATTATCAATCATTTTTACAAGAGTTATAAATATGAATAATTATTTAAATATACACAAATATTATAGTAAAAGCATGGCTCTCCAAGAGTCAAGATACAACGCTAGTATTACTAAATTAGAGAATGTAGATTTTTCACTTGTAACCAAAGTGAATCAACCACAACAACAGCCACTTCAACAAAAGGATAGACATTTCATGATGCCAACAGAATCTTCGAAGACAAAGATTAGTAAAAATAGTACACCAATTGCTCCAGTCATGTTGCCAAATGTCATCAGAAGAAAGATATCTGTTCCAAACATTATGGAACATTATATAAATCCAACAGTTTCATCACTGGTATGTTAAGTGAAAATACTTTTTAATTATTAATTTAAATTATTAATTAATATTTAAAGGCCAAACAGATTCCAAAAAAAGGTTTGGATCAAGGAAATAAACATCTGGAAAGAGTTGCCCATAGAGAGTTAGCTGTACCAAGCATCAACAAAAGATTTATGAATCCTACAGTTTCATCAAACGTATGTAGATTATTAATATCAATAATTATTTATTAATTAGATAAATACAGGCCAAGGAACAGATTCCAAGTGAAGATTTGGATCAAGAAAAGAAGCCTCTGGAAAGAGTGACTAAAAGAAGGTTAGAGGTACCAAGCATCAACAACAGATTCATAAATCATACAATTTCATCTGGCGTATGTATATTATAATACAATACTTAAATAATATTAATTGGAAGTTTAAAAGGCCAAGAAACAACCTAGGATTAAATCTTTGGATCAAGAAAAGAAACCTCTGGAAAGAGTGACCAAAAGAACGTTAGTTGTACCAACCATCAAAAAACAGATTTGTCCAAGACACCATATCATCAAAGGTAATAGAGTGTTAAAATAATTCTAAATTGTTAATTAATATATCTGTTATTTGTATAGGGCAAGAAACATAAACCTAGTGTACCTATGGATAGATTAGAAACTACTTTGGCAAGAGTCAACAAAAGAATCTTAGATGTACCAACCATCAACAATAGATTTGTCCAAGACACCATTTCATCAAAAGTATTATAAATTTAAATAACAAATCTAAAGTATATATATTAATTAATCTTTTATGAATATAGGCCAAACAGCAGTTTAAAAGTCATAGAGTAAGATCGGAGTCCAACAGAGTTACACCAGAGTCTACAGAGGTCAAAGATTGTGAGAATCTTATTGTTGAAAGTGGCTTTTTAATACATTTTTGTATTATTATCAGTATAATTGTAAGTATCTGTGTGTATTTGTAAGTATATATAGAAGTATATTAAAATTGAATAGTGGTTGGTTGGACGGTTTCGGTAGGTATCTATTAATAGATTTTTCTTTTTTCCTTTTCTTCTTCTCTTTCTCCAAAATTAACTCCAAGGGAAATCGGTCCAGCAGATTGAGCAACATTGGTTCCGACAGCTGTGACTAAGGAATAATGTTGCTCAAATGAGATAGTCAATAGAGTAGGGAACTTGAGACTATCTCATTTTCTCGAAAGAGAAACTACTGGCCGTCGTGGCTAAGGTCAACAATCAATTTTGAATGGAGGCGAGCTGTTCAAATTGATTGTGGATGTAGAGTCACATGATGATTGATTCTAAATCAATCGATCATGTCTCGGCGTAGGAGGATCAGGATCCTGGAAATATACTATTCATACTTGTTTGTGTTTGTCATAACATACTTTGATAAACACCACATCACTGGGAATCGGTCTAACTTGTGATCCTTGAGTTGCAGGAGGGGAGGTTAGGCTGTGATGGAAAGATGAATATGTACTCATTAAATCGGCATTTAATTGAGACAGTTTCCTTTGATACCTCGGCTTCATATACATCTTCGACCTTGACATAGGAATCAAGTGGGACTTGGATTCTTATGGTTACACACTCACAAAGATGCTCTTGGTCTTTGGAGGCTCGAGTGTGTAAGCCACTGTGGTGCCAGTCGGACTCCACCTCCGCGTGGTTGGCACCGGGAAACTCCATGAACATCAAAGTTTGCCGAACTTGATGTTCATGGTGGCTAAGAGAGTCCATCAATTTTCTAATCTTTGCATCACCCACTCACACACTGTTTTGTAGATCACCAGATCAATCTTGTATTATATCTTTGTATTTTTAGATCAATAAGCACTTCACACCCCACATTCCAACTTCACTTGTTTGTTTCAAAATTCATTTTTTACTTTTTCACACACCCCACTTCACAGTCAACTTGTTTTTGTCTAACAAGAATTGCTATTATCAAGTGATATAAATATAAACAGTTATTACTTGGTTATATCAATACTTGTGTAGATTCAATTATTTATAATGTAATATTTCCAATAACAACTTATTCAACTTAGTATATTTATCATAGTATCAACAGTTTGACAAAGTTTCAAAGCATTTGTGATTGATTACTACCTATAAACGACTAAGTAAGCTGAACATCGAAGAAATATAGTTATAAGAGTTGTTATTAATTATTTTAAAAGATAACTAAGAGTTAATTTGGTTATTGATGTAACCTTTAGAAGTCTAGCACACAAGTCAGTTCAACAAGAGAGACTCATAGTTTTGACTTGTAAGTCAAAGTGACTATGTCAAGTTCATCACCTACAAAATAAGTGAACATAGGATTGGATATTATGAATTCAAGTCTGGAGTATCACCAAGACAAAGCTACTATTCGGAGATAATGGAGCTTGCACTACTTGTCAGAGGATAAGTATATATTGCCATAATAGACATGGTAATAATGTTCTTGTACAAGAGTAACTGTGGCAGAATCTTCTCAAGATGCTTCCTATTCTACAGAAGATGGGATCTTGACCAACATCATCTTTCAACGATCTTCAACCACTTTTCAACAGCTCCAATACACACAACTCCAGACCCGAGAATTCTAATCCATCTTGTTCAGATAGATGAATGTAGTTAAGAAATAGTACATCTGGTATTTGCTAAGGTAACTATTATATAAGCTTAAGCAATTTTCAATGATGATACTAATTTTTCTATTTATTAAATCAGTTTTAACATTGAATATCGATGTTATTGTGTTAGACGAAATAGAGTCGAGCGGTGTAATCTTAAACAGCTTTCGATCATCTCGGTGGCATACAAGCATCATAATCAGCCTAGAATTGACATCGATGATATAGTTTATGCAACAATCGCTTTACATTCGTTATGGCAAATTCGTTCAAACAGTGACAACACAACAAAACGACCAAGAAGTTTACAATTCTTCGTCAAGTTGATGGTCAATTTCATTCGGTATGTTAGCACTAGCATCACGGGACTTCATTGTACCTTACTAACTATATATATAAACAGGTCCAAGCTCAGGTATTTGGAGAGACAACAATATATCACTCTATATGGTGATGTGCTTCTGTCATTTTTTTCAGGTGCGTAAAATATTTGTGCTTTTTGTTAGATCTTTTGTTTAGTTCACTTGTTCCAACAGATACTATCTCTATCGAAAGCATGTTGTCTAAACTCCTGTCTCTCAGAAGCTCTGTAGCCCACACGGCTCGATCTTCATTGACAACAGCAACTACATCAGAGATATTGAGTCACTGAAGGCACTCCGTTCGTCCTCGACGCATTGGCAAGACGTTGTTCCTCGACATGCTCCACCAGTACTAAGACATCAACAACAAAAACCAATTCACCGAGTTGTTTGGCAGGCTTGACATTATAAAGAACCCTACCGATTTGGGGAACAAGTTCATGGTACTTCATCTTGACTTCTCTGGCTTGAAAACCAACTCCATTTGAGGTAAGACTACACAAAATGAAATAAGGCTAGACCATTTCTGACGAACAATCAACAGGTATTTGAGACAGACTTCAACAGCAAGGTCAATGGTTCTGTCAAGCGTTTCATTGAGGATTACCAGCATCTTCTCATATCAGGATCCAGATCGAGGTTTTACCCAACAACTGTTTGGAGAGCTTCGATTCTTTGAAGAGAGCAGTTTACAACTCTGGTCACTCTTTACGTTCTCAAGACCAACATTCATCAATGGTGCCACATCTATGCAAAGTCCGAGTTCACATATGAATTCAATATCACAACCGACTTGACTCTTGAGACAAAGTACTCGTTGATCTATGGCTTCACAGACACCCATGTCAGGGCTGTACTCGATCTCATCATTCCACCACTCGATCACTTGAGAAGTGAAAACAATGGATATAGGTTCAGCAAGGACCAACCAGTTGCTCTCTACAACGCAGCAAAGGTCTCTTACTCTCTTCGACGACTTCAGCTGTATAGATGTCGGGGTTGAGGAGGTAGGTTATGATGTTTTTCATCAATCTACTCCTTACCAACACTTTCTTAGGATCACATTGGACTTCTCCAGGACATATCAGATCCCAACACTCTACCAGCTCAATCAAAAACTCGAGTTGGTCAAGAATCATCCTCTTGGTCTCTCGGTTCAACGAGGCACTCATCTCTCACAACATCAAATACTGTGGAGGACCAATGGGAAGATTCAACCTCACAGAGATTCAAAAATTGGGTCAGGATCGCAAGGCTTTGGTCTCTCATGTACAACACTGGTGCACTGACATTCCTCGACAAAGGAACGCATCTTTACATTCCAAATCTGTTAGCCAAGAAGGAAAGGAGTATCTCTACAAGGTCAAAAGACTCTTCAACTGGAAGTCATTCGACACTGGGGAGCACAGATCAGCAATCATACAATTCATCAAGGACGACGACACAATCCACTCTGTGAAATCATTCTTGGACAAGATCTCAGCCAACTGACAGGCAACAATGTCATTCATCACAATAAGAATAGCTTGTCTGAATGTTTCGACTCAGCAATCGCATATTCATTTGGAAAGCTGGACGGCATTCAACAAGAGTTCAAAGTGGCTCGAACACTCTTGGCAGAACAATCTCCATCTTTAACTCCTAGTCTCACGATGATAAGTGATTTGAGTACTTTTGAATAGAATGAATGTGTCCCAACAGTATCGATCTCAGACAAACCGAGGATTCACTTAATGTTCAATAATATATTAAGATCGGAATGTTGAAGAGATCTCCAAGCTCATGGGATGATATGTGTCTCACATCAGCATCGATTTCTTCAGAAGAACAGGCAATTCTACTCAATCTCTCGCTCACAGATCATAGATATGGAAGAATTTGTGGATGGATGTCTTCAGTAGATGCAATTCAACAAGCGGTCAGCTACGCACGTGGTCTCAAAAAGAAGTATCGAATCTCTTAGATGACTAGTTAGGTCATCGTTCTTGTTGGACTGACAAGATTGATCATATTCAGCTCTAGGCTCTTTATGGTTCAGCACATTCAGGTCATTCGTCTTAATTCAGGATTCACATAGATTTATTGATTGTTTACAGCTCTCTGGTTCAATATTATTTTTGTGGATGATGATTCTTGTTAGGATAGTTTAGCATTAGACACAAACCAGTG
>RCNN01000527.1:0-14462 GCA_003667245.1 Heterostelium multicystogenum
TAATAAAAGCAGTTTTCGGTTTGTCTTCCTCTTTCATAGGTATTTGATAATATCCAGAGATTAGATCTATTTTAGAAAATACAGTACATCCTACCATGTATGCCCATATTCATCTAATCGTGGAAGAGGATATCGATCTTTAATTGTGATACTGTTTTAAGTTTCTTGTAAAAAATACAAAAATCTATAAGTCCATCTTTAGGTACTAATAATACAAGGCAGAGTATGGTGAACTTGATTCTTCAATGATGTTTGCTTTTAATAATTTATCCAATTCCTTTCCAATGTTCTTTTCTAGAACTGAGTATCTAGGAAGTGTACTTATGTTGGCGACGAATTAGTACCAAATGATTTCGTGTTCCACTGTTTTACTTGATTTTCAAAAAAGAATTGGTCATTGAAAATATCTTTGAATTCGTCCATTATGTTGGCAATGGAATCTTCTGCCCCATTTGAATATTGTTAACAAGTGAAGTATATAAGTTTCCAAGGAGAACAATACTCTGGATAATATCCTTGCTGTTGAACATGGATTTTCTGATGTCCAATCCATTATATAGTTGCCGTTGACCATCCATTGATTAGACATTTCAATAAATTGGAATGAAGAAGGACTTCTAATTTTAATGCCATAAGTAGATCCATACCCAATATACATTAAAAAGTTAGATCCGACGATTTAATAATTTTCACTGAAGATTTCATTTGATGTGTTCCACAATTGAAAGTTACAAAAGATTGACCAATTACATTGATGTTGGAACCATTTGCGGCTGTAAATTGTTTGGTTTTAATAATCTCTAACTTTAATTCTTGTGCTAAATCTTCTCTGATTATTGTGGATATTGCACCTGTATCAATGACAGTTTTAACAGGTCTTCCTTGAATGAACATAATAGCTTGTAGTGAAGGTAATTGCCCATTGTCATTAGTTTGTATAGTCAGTGGTTTGGCCATAATCGATGTAGAAGAGTTGATGGAAATGCCTTCTAAAATGGTAAACATTGATCAAGATTCATTGGTTCATTGATCTGATTCACAGATTTAGGTTGGTTATTTTGAAACTGTGATTTTGTTTTTTCTGCTGATTTTCTTAAAACAATCTGAGATTTTGTGACCTTTCCGATTACAAAATTTACAATGTAAGTAGATTTAGAGTTGTTTTTTGTTGTTATTGAACTGATAAACTTCATTGTTATTAGGTCTATTATTATTATGGTGTTGAATATAAGAAATGGGAGTTTGAGGATATGTGAAAGAATAGGTGGTTTGGACGGTGATAAAAAATTGGGTGGTTTTATAGGAGTAGTTACATGTGTACTGCTGGAGATGTGTGAGAAACAGTAGAAGTGGCACGACGTAAATAATGATTATAAGCGAATTCCATCGCTAATAATTTTGAATGGCGACCTCGTAGCTTTCTGGTAAACCATTGATACAAAGATTGTTTGCAACTTCTGGAGGAAGTGCACCCAGGAAATAGATAACAAGAGTTTGTGGACCTCCTTCGCCTTGTGGAACTCCAGAGCTTTTGATCTGAATGCAAACACAGAAGTCTGATACGGTGCATAATGACTCATTTTGATATTCATGAGTTCTGCTATGGGAGATATTTTTGGCTTTCCGAATGCTGCTCTCAATTGATTAACTATCTTTGCGTATGAATCCCTTTGAGTGGACTGTAAATTTTTAATAAATAGCATGGCACTTATCCCTTAGATAATAGATGATGTCTTCGGGTTTTTGTTCTCTGGGCCTACCGTGTTCTACCCAGAACAGAAAGTTCTCCACATCTTCGTGTGGTAATCCCGAAAAAATAGTAATGACCCTTCGTACAATCAGCCATGGTTCTTTTCAGTTGACGCCAAATATGGTAAGTACCTATAGAGGTCAGATAAGAATAATAAAGATAATGTTAATAACACAACCCTGCAGTTGGCAAAGGTTGATAAAATAACTAATAAGAAAAATAAGATTAAAAGATAAACTTTTATTATAAGAGGATTAGTACTAATGGTACTGAAAGGCGATTTGTAATAAGAAGAGGAGTTGGTATTTATACTTGTAGAAATGATTCCTTAGAAGAATCAGATATTATTATTATTAGAAGGTAGTTGGAAAGATAATGATTAATGGTTAACCCTTATGATTATTTGAATAGGAAGATGTTATCTAGATCTTCTAAAGATCTGGATCAAGAGTTGTTAACGGGTCTAGTAGTCTTACTATATGGATACAACCAGGCCGTCTTAGCTCAGCTGGTAGTAGCGTAAGACTGAGATTCTTAAGGTCGTTGGTTCGATCCCGACAGATGGCATCTTTTCTTTAAAAATACCATTTTGCGCGCATACTAAACAATTTGTTTTTTTTTTTTTTTTTTTTTTTTTTTCGATTTTTTGTACAGGCCCAAGCCAGAATAGCTGATGTGGTATGGTAGTCTGCTTGTGATGCCTTGTCGTGGGGTTCGAATCCCGGGTTTTCCAGTTTTTCCCCATACCTTTCCAGTGAACCCATGTACTTTCAAGTCTGTATGATACCATCCCGCCATGAAGAATATGTAAATTGACAAGCGAAGCCCTCAACTACGTAAACCATTGGTGTACTCTTAAAAATCTTCTGTCGCTTCGAAATACTTAACAGTCCACTGTTGAAACACCTTGCTCCAATAATAATAGGCAGTCATGCCTCTATAAAATGATGGTCATCACAACCGGCCTGTGGTTGTAAAAAGAAATCTGTAGGCTTCTAAACCCTACCTTAAATAAACAACTGTATGTTTATAACAACAAAAAAAAAAAAAAAAAAAAATTTTGTACAGATAGTATCTGTATAAAGTTTATCTAGTTTTTGTTTATCATTGTTAGGTTAGACTCACTGCTTGTGTTAGTGCATCTTAGTTATCTGTCTAATATGTCTGGTCACAGGATTAAAGAAAAAATAGCCAACTTTTATAATAGTCAACATAAGTTCAACAGCAGCATTAGCTTCAAAGACGTACTGAAGCTTAACACACTTTATGTAAGACTGTGCTTCCCGCGTGCGAAGCATATAATTGCTAAGACCAAAGACAGGCTCTATGGCTTGTTTCAGGTTGTCTACAAGCACTTTGTCTCGACTGCCAGTAAAGACGGTCTGCTATTCTCTGGTAGGGTCGATGTAGAACGTCTTGGCGAGTTGCACGAGTTCTGCTGTGAAAACCTCTCGGAGTCTAAATGCAGGAAGGTTACTGCCTTCTTCCCTGAGTTCAACTTTGTTCGTGTCTCGGCCATATCTTCTAATGATTGCATTGATGTGGTGTCTGGCAAGTTCGATGCTAAGGGTACCAAGAAGTCTTCGGTTTCAATGCGGTGCATATCAGTCATAAGTCGGTTAGGTTGCCTTCTAACAGTGCAGACGTAGAGATCTGGAGGTCCTCTTCTTGGTATCTCTTTGGTAGGGATGCTAAGTTGGCGGACGTCAACGTAGAGGATAAGGCATCAGGTCTTTCGTGCACTCTCTCCCTTATGTTCCTCCTAGAGATAAGAGCGGTCCTAGTACGCCAGACTGTAAGGATACTGCTCCGTGTAAGAGCACGGTACTCAACAAAACGGTTGGCAAGCAACGGCGAGCGTGCATGTTAGCGACTCCTCGTCAGAGGGGGAAGAGGTTGAGAAGTCCGGCGTGCCCAGTGTGAGCAAGCAGTGGCTGGTGGTAAAAAGTCCAGCTCAGCAGGACTATCAAGCCCGTTAAGGTATAGAACTCTTTAAGACCCTTGTCTGGAACTGCAGAGGAGCCGTGACAGACAAATCGCTTGCTGATATCTCCTCTACTTACACTGGTTTTTCCCCTGTTCTGACCATTCTTACCGAGATCAACGATGTTAACTCTCGCTTCTTTTCGACATTCAATCCTCACAACAAGGATTGCGCGCTTCTCGCCACCTCTAACGGTAGAGGTACCGGGGTGGCAGTCATTTCACATTACGACAGAATTAAAATCACTCCTATTCAAATGGACGATAATGGCAGGTACATATTACTCAATGTTTCATTCACTGGTGGTACGACTACAACATGTTGGCGGTTTATGCTCCGGCTTCCCGTGAAGGGAGGAGTCTTTTGCGGACTCTCTGCTTTCCTTCTCGAAGCTGTGGAGCCCTTATAAAGTTGATATTGTATGTGGTGACTTCAATTGTGTTCCTGGTGATGCTCTCCTCTCTCTACTGTTCTCGACGCGATTTCCGAAGAGCATGATTTAGTTGACGTTGGTTCTGATGCTAACCAGTGCACGTGGTCGCACAGTGGGTCTCTAAGCGACTTGACAGGTTTTACATTAAGTCCTTTTATTAACAACTCCTTCTCTGTCGTTCCTACGGCGCTGTCCGACCACTCTATGCTTTTTTACCAGATCCCTTCCGGTCTGTCGGGCTCTGTCCTACCTCCCCTTGGAGTTGGATAGTATACTGCGATGGAACCGGTAGTCAAAGATAAAGTTAATCAAATTCTCTCTTCTAGGACAGTGACATCACTGAACGACTGGATCACCATGAAGTCAGTTATCGTTAGCACCTATAAGAAGTTCCAGAGTCTTCGTAGGCTGCCCAAGCGCAAGCTTATCGCCAGCTTGATCACTATCATGAGCACACCCGAACTGTCTGTGGAAGTCAGAGGTAAGGCTAAGAATGACCTCCTTCTCCTGCAGTCGGAGGAGGCGTCTATCAGGGACTCCATCCGCAAGATGTGCCAGCAACTGAACGGGGAAGTACCGTCGAAAGTGCTGACTGCCAAGCTCTCCCAATCTAAAAGAGACACTACCATTCCAGGCCTAAGAAGACCGGATGGGAGTGTCACCAAGGATGTAAACGAGATGACCAAAATCATGGAAAACTTCTACTCTGGCTTGTTTGCCAACGTCAAAGACGACCCCGAAATTCACCTGCAAATGCTTTAAAAAGGTGGGCCTGTCAACCTTTGACACTTCTATCGGTAAGCGTTTCACTGTTGAGGAGGTGACAGACATGATCCGCCTCTAACCCCTATAAGGCCCCTGGTCCGGATGGGCTAGGGCTGTGTTTATTTGGAGCATTTAGAGCCAGTGTCCTCTATACTCACCTCTCTTTTTAACAAGCTCTGGAAGGTAAGTGCCGCATCCCATCTGATTTCAAGGTCGGTGTCATCACCACTATCTACAAAAAAGGATGTGCACGACCCCGCCAACAGAAGACCAATCACACTCCTCAACTGCGACTATAAGCTGCTATCTAAAGCCATAAATGAGCGCTTCAAACCTCAGGTGGAAAAAATAGTTAGCGTGTCGCAAACTGGTTTTGTTCAAGGAAGGTATATCATGGACAATATTGTTACTATGAAGTAATTATTAGACTATTGTGTCGAAAATAAGATCATTTTTATCACGTTGTTCGACTTCAACAAGGCCTTCGACTCTATCTCGCACGGATCTATCAGGCGTACACTCGAGCACATTGGCACTCCCCCTGGTCTTATCAACTTAATCATGATATAGTTGGTTCCTCCGCCAGGTGTTGTTAACGGCTTTCTTACTAACTCTATTGTACTCATAAGGGGAACCAAGCAAGGGGACCCTTTGTCGCCTACTCTCTTTGTGTTAGTCATCGAGTGCCTGGCTAGGTGTATCAACCAATCTATCGCCAAAGGACCCTCTTAACCATCAGGGAGATGTCTTTAGATGCTTCAGTTTGCAGACGACTCTGCTACACTTTCTTCTTCCTTCAAAGACTTACACATCAAGCTCAGTATATTGATATGTTCTGTAAAGCGACTTCGTCTAAGGTTAATCCCATCCAAATGTTCAATCATCAAAAATTGGGATTCATCCAGATGAGAAGACATATCCCCCTATCATTGGCCATCAGAAGATACCTGTGTCTAATGTTCCCGAGCGATATTTGGGACTATTCTTTACAGCCAATGGCCTACATCACTCATTGGACTCCGTTGTCGACTCATTAAGTCTAATCTTCTCAGATGGAAGTCCACAGGCATCACTCTGCGGACTAAAGTTTCAATCGTCAAGTCATATTCCCTCAGTAAACTTACCTACAATATGTACGTAGATACACTCACTGATGAGGAAGTTAAGAAGCTGGATAACGTCATCTCATGTTTCCTTTGGGCGTCCAATTCGGCCCCTTTCTCAGACTTCAAAACACTACAGAAAAAACTATGTCTAAGCAACGTGCTGTTCAGCACTGGATGCGAGGATGGTGTCTCTTTGTGGGACATCAGACTGAGAAATGTGGCTCAAAGAGTTTCTTTAACAGATACCTCTACCTCTCTTCGATGAAACCGTATAGCGTCAGCTACTTTGATAGTTGGATCAAACAACAGAGGTGCAAAAATGTCACTTCGATATTCCTGCGAGCTTGCCATGCTCAGTGGCACTTGCTAGCATCGCACCTCAAACATGTCAAACCCGGTCTCTTAATGCCACACCACTTCTGTCTAAAGGGATCCCCTTATCGCTTAGGGAGATCTATGATTGCCTGATATCCATGGAATACAAAACCCCCAAGCTGACGGATGGTCAATTTCAATGGTCGCTTCCGCCCACTAAAGTCGACTTCACCTCCAAATCTAATATATTCACCCACATTGCCAACGTAAGCCACCATAGAGGACGGAACACCGTCTTCAGATTCTTTGCTAGGGCACTACCTGGTTTAGCCTACGTCAAAAACTCAGATTGTTGTATGTGCTGCAATCACTACTCTGACCCGTATATTCATACATTCTCCAATTGTCGAGTAGTAATTCAGCGCTTCAATCTGTCGACGATCTTCAAACCACTTAGGCCTCTCAATTCCCACCTACCATTGGTCACTCGAGCAGTCCTATGCTCTGTTAACCAGACGTGATATAGTTTCTGTCTTGGTCTCCATCATATACCACCAAATATGGAAGTTCTACTGTAAATGTAACTTCGGTAAACCCCTGTTGTCGAAAACGATCTATTGTCCAATTCGCTTATCCTGTCGGAGTATCATAATCATGTATCTGTCTTGTCTCTCGTCTCTAAGAAACGACGTCGTTAAGCTCCGTGCCAAACTCATGTAATTCAACCAGTGTAGCTCTGTATCAGCTGCTTCATCAACTTCTCACACTTTTTTCAACTCCTATCCAACTCATATCAACCAATTTCAGCTCATCGCAACTATCAATCTATCTCGTACAACTATATTAACTTAATATGACGAAAATAGAATACATAAAAAGAAAGAAAAAAAAAAAAAATAGAAAACTGATGGCTTCGGTCATCCGAAAAATAAAGCTTAATACTTCAATTTTTACTCCTTAAAAAAAAAAAAAAAAAAAAAATTTCGAACGAAGATTGATGGCTTGGTTTGTTGGTTCGAAGCTCTGTTCCAATTTTTCTCTTATGAACTAAATAATAGGCAACCAAATCCTCTATAAAATGATGGTGATACCATTCATACTGTTGTTGTTTTAAGAAAACTGTAGCCTTCTAAACCCTACAATAAATAACTCTGTATACAAAAAACACCACAAAAAAGTAGCTACTTCAACCAGTATATAGAATTTCATGATTCCAGTAGAAGTTTTAATGGCTAAGAATATTAAAAATAGTATACAACGGCTGATATCCATCCCTCTAAATCACATATGTTTCAACATTGAGAAAAATGTATTAATCCAAAAGAGATTATCTAGATTATGATTATGGTAATTAAATCTTTTTTTATATGAAAATAATAATAATATATGTCTCAAATGGTTACTGGATCTCAATCATTAATAAAGTAGAAAGCAGAGTATTAATTAAAATTAAATTAATTATAGGTATCTTAATGTTCTTGTACTGTATCAATGACAAAGGTTATCAAAGTAAACTATGCCAGAATTTAAATGCTAGGTGAATGTAGTGGTGAAATGTCACAACAAGCATTTGCTAAGGTAATTATTATATAAGCTTAAGCTATTTTCAATTATGATGCCAATTTTCTATTTATTAAATCAGTTTTAAAATTGATTATCGATGCGATTGTGTAGGACTAAATAGAGTCGAGTGGAGTAGTAAACAGCTCTCTATCCTCTCGGTGCCACTTTATCCGGCACACTCAACCAGCAATGATCATCTATGACATAGTTGATGAATCAATTGCTCTACATTGTTGGCCAATGTTCATATAGCAATGTCAAATTCGTTCATACAGTGACAAACACAACTTGACCCCTGAAAAGTTTGCAAATTCGTCAAGTTGATCAAGGACCTGGTCAATTTTATTCGGTATGTCACCCCTAAGATCGAGAGAGTTCCAACATTAGTCTTTCACTACAAAAATGTCTTCTTGAGACCACTAAAGATATCATAATATCAACTGGAATTCTCTTTCGTAGGCAAATCGAAAGCAATTCAATATATATTTAATAAAAATTCAGCTATCAACACCAACAGACTATGGACATTTCTCTTTCCATTTCACAACGATCATATCAACTGCTGTTGGTGATGATAATTGGATATGCAAAGAAATATATATTTAATAAAAATTTGTATGTTTCAATAGTTTGAATTCATTTTAATAAACTACCAATTCTCAGATTGGAATATGTTGCAAATATAAACAATGATAAAACTGTTACCGAATTCAACAACAACTTCATCATGATAAAATATACTTGATGTTTAAATATTTTATAACGGTTATCCAATTTAAATTTGAATTAAAAATTACAAGCTGTTTTGATATATAAACTCTAAACTATACTCATTTTAGTTTTAAGATAGAATTAAACAAATTATTTAATAATATCTTTTATTATCTATAGTTAATTAATTAATTTTAGATTTATCATTATTTACAGATTTAATTATCAATCATTTTTACAAGAGTTATAAATATGAATAATTATTTAAATATACAAAATATTATAGTAAAAGCATGGCTCTCCAAGAGTCAAGATACAACGCTAGTATTACTAAATTAGAAATGTAGATTTTCACTTGTAACCAAAGTGAATCAACCACAACAACAGCCACTTCAACAAAAGGATAGACATTTCATGATGCCAACAGAATCTTCGAAGACAAAGATTAGTAAAAATAGTACACCAATTGCTCCAGTCATGTTGCCAAATGTCATCAGAAGAAAGATATCTGTTCCAAACATTATGGAACATTATATAAAATCCAACAGTTTCATCACTGGTATGTTAAGTGAAAATACTTTTTAATTATTAATTTAAATTATTAATTAATATTTAAAGGCCAAACAGATTCCAAAAAAAGGTTTGGATCAAGGAAATAAACATCTGGAAAGAGTTGCCCATAGAGAGTTAGCTGTACCAAGCATCAACAAAAGATTTATGAATCCTACAGTTTCATCAAACGTATGTAGATTATTAATATCAATAATTATTTATTAATTAGATAAATACAGGCCAAGGAACAGATTCCAAGTGAAGATTTGGATCAAGAAAAGAAGCCTCTGGAAAGAGTGACTAAAAGAAGGTTAGAGGTACCAAGCATCAACAACAGATTCATAAATCATACAATTCATCTGGCGTATGTATATTATAATACAATACTTAAATAATATTAATTGGAAGTTTAAAAGGCCAAGAAACAACCTAGGATTAAATCTTTGGATCAAGAAAAGAAACCTCTGGAAAGAGTGACCAAAAGAACGTTAGTTGTACCAACCATCAAAAAACAGATTTGTCCAAGACACCATATCATCAAAGGTAATAGAGTGTTTAAAAATAATTCTAAATTGTTAATTAATATATCTGTTATTTGTATAGGGCAAGAAACATAAACCTAGTGTACCTATGATATAGATTAGAAACTACTTTGGCAAGAGTCAACAAAAGAATCTTAGATGTACCAACCATCAACAATAGATTTGTCCAAGACACCATTTCATCAAAAGTATTATAAATTTAAATAACAAATCTAAAGTATATATATTAATTAATCTTTTATGAATATAGGCCAAACAGCAGTTTAAAAAGTCATAGAGTAAGATCGGAGTCCAACAGAGTTACACCAGAGTCTACAGAGGTCAAAGATTGTGAGAATCTTATTGTTGAAAGTGGCTTTTTAATACATTTTTGTATTATTATCAGTATAATTGTAAGTATCTGTGTGTATTTGTAAGTATATATAGAAGTATATATTAAAATTGAATAGTGGTTGTTGGACGGTTTCGGTAGGTATCTATTAATAGATTTTTCTTTTTCCTTTTCTTCTTCTCTTTCTCCAAAATTAACTCCAAGGGAAATCGGTCCAGCAGATTGAGCAACATTGGTTCCGACAGCTGTGACTAAGAATAATGTTGCTCAAATGAGATAGTCAATAGAGTAGGGAACTTGAGACTATCTCATTTTCTCGAAAGAGAAACTACTGGCCGTCGTGGCTAAGGTCAACAATCAATTTTGAATGGAGGCGAGCTGTTCAAATTGAATTGTGGATGTAGAGTCACATGATGATTGATTCTAAATCAATCGATCATGTCTCGGCGTAGGAGGATCAGGATCCTGGAAATATACTATTCATACTTGTTTGTGTTTGTCATAACATACTTTGATAAACACCACATCACTGGGAATCGGTCTAACTTGTGATCCTTGAGTTGCAGAGGGGAGGTTAGGCTGTGATGGAAAGATGAAATATTACTCATTAAATCGGCATTTAATTGAGACAGTTTCCTTTGATACCTCGGCTTCATATAACATCTTCGACCTTGACATAGGAATCAAGTGGGACTTGGATTCTTATGGTTACACACTCACAAAGATGCTCTTGGTCTTTGGAGGCTCGAGTGTGTAAGCCACTGTGGTGCCAGTCGGACTCCACCTCCGCGTGGTTGGCACCGGGAAACTCCATGAACATCAAAGTTTGCCGAACTTGATGTTCATGGTGGCTAAGAGAGTCCATCAATTTTCTAATCTTTGCATCACCCACTCACACACTGTTTTGTAGATCACCAGATCAATCTTGTATTATATCTTTGTATTTTTAGATCAATAAGCACTTCACACCCCACATTCCAACTTCACTTGTTTGTTTCAAAATTCATTTTTTACTTTTTCACACACCCCACTTCACAGTCAACTTGTTTTTGTCTAACAAGAATTGCTATTATCAAGTGATAAAATATAAACAGTTATTACTTGGTTATATCAATACTTGTGTAGATTCAATTATTTATAATGTAATATTTCCAATAACAACTTATTCAACTTAGTATATTTATCATAGTATCAACAGTTTGACAAAGTTTCAAAGCATTGTGATTGATTACTACCTATAAACGACTAAGTAAGCTGAACATCGAAGAAATATAGTTATAAGAGTTGTTATTAATTATTTTAAAAGATAACTAAGAGTTAATTTGGTTATTGATGTAACCTTTAGAAGTCTAGCACACAAGTCAGTTCAACAAGAGAGACTCATAGTTTTGACTTGTAAGTCAAAGTGACTATGTCAAGTTCATCACCTACAAAATAAGTGAACATAGGATTGGATATTATGAATTCAAGTCTGGAGTATCACCAAGACAAAGCTACTATTTCGGAATAATGGAGCTTGCACTACTTGTCAGAGGATAAGTATATATTGCCATAATAGACATGGTAATAATGTTCTTGTACAAGAGTAACTGTGGCAGAATCTTCTCAAGATGCTTCCTATTCTACAGAAGATGGGATCTTGACCAACATCATCTTTCAACGATCTTCAACCACTTTTCAACAGCTCCAATACCACACAACTCCAGACCCGAGAATTCTAATCCATCTTGTTCAGATAGATGAATGTAGTTAAGAAATAGTACATCTGGTATTTGCTAAGGTAACTATTATATAAGCTTAAGCAATTTTCAATTGATGATACTAATTTTTCTATTTATTAAATCAGTTTTAACATTGAATATCGATGTTATTGTGTTAGACGAAATAGAGTCGAGCGGTGTAATCTTAAACAGCTTTCGATCATCTCGGTGGCATACAAGCATCATAATCAGCCTAGAATTGACATCGATGATATAGTTTATGCAACAATCGCTTTACATTCGTTATGGCAAATTCGTTCAAACAGTGACAACACAACAAAACGACCAAGAAGTTTACAATTCTTCGTCAAGTTGATGGTCAATTTCATTCGGTATGTTAGCACTAGCATCACGGGACTTCATTGTACCTTACTAACTTATATATATAACAGGTCCAAGCTCAGGTATTTGGAGAGACAACAATAATCACTCTATATGGTGATGTGCTTCTGTCATTTTTTTCAGGTGCGTAAAATATTTGTGCTTTTTGTTAGAATCTTTTGTTTAGTTCACTTGTGTCCAACAGATATACTTCTCTATCGAAAGCATGTTGTCTAAACTCCTGTCTCTCAGAAGCTCTGTAGCCCACACGGCTCGATCTTCATTGACAACAGCAAACTACATCAGAGATATTGAGTCACTGAAGGCACTCCGTTCGTCCTCGACGCATTGGCAAGACGTTGTTCCTCGACATGCTCCACCAGTACTTAAGACCACAACAACAAAACCCAATTCACCGAGTTGTTTGGCAGGCTTGACATTATAAAGAACCCCTACCGATTTGGGGAACAAGTTCATGGTACTTCATCTTGACTTCTCTGGCTTGAAAACCAAACTCCATTTGAGGTAAAGACTACACAAAATGAAATAAGGCTAGACCATTTCTGACGAACAATCAACAGGTATTTGAGACAGACTTCAACAGCAAGGTCAATGGTTCTGTCAAGCGTTTCATTGAGGATTACCAGCATCTTCTCATATCAGGATCCAGATCGAGGTTTTACCCAACAACTGTTTGGAGAGCTTCGATTCTTTGAAAGAGAGCAGTTTACAACTCTGGTCACTCTTTACGTTCTCAAGACCAACATTCATCAATGGTGCCACATCTATGCAAAGTCCGAGTTCACATATGAATTCAATATCACAACCGACTTGACTCTTGAGACAAAGTACTCGTTGATCTATGGCTTCACAGACACCCATGTCAGGGCTGTACTCGATCTCATCATTCCACCACTCGATCACTTGAAAGTGAAAACAATGGATATAGTTCAGCAAGGACCAACCAGTTGCTCTCTACAACGCAGCAAAGGTCTCTTACTCTCTTCGACGACTTCAGCTTATAGATGTCGGGGTTGAGGAGGTAGGTTATGATTTTTTTCATCAATCTACTACTCCTTACCAACACTTTCTTAGGATCACATTGGACTTCTCCAGGACATATCAGACCCAACACTCTACCAGCTCAATCAAAAACTCGAGTTGGTCAAGAATCATCCTCTTGGTCTCTCGGTTCAACGAACTCATCTCTCACAACATCAAAATACTGTGGAGGACCAATGGGAAGATTCAACCTCACAGAGATTCAAAAATTGGGTCAGGATCGCAAGGCTTTGGTCTCTCATGTACAACAACTGGTGCACTGACATTCCTCGACAAAGGAACGCATCTTTACATTCCAAATCTGTTAGCCAAGAAGGAAAGGAGTATCTCTACAAGGTCAAAAGACTCTTCAACTGGAAGTCATTCGACACTGGGAGCACAGATCAGCAATCATACAATTCATCAAGGACGACGACACAATCCACTCTGTGAAATCATCTTGGACAAGATCTCAGCCAACTGACAGGCAACAATGTCATTCATCACAATAAGAATAGCTGTCTGAATGTTTCGACTCAGCAATCGCATATTCATTTGGAAAGCTGGACGGCATTTCAACAAGAGTTCAAAGGCTCGAACACTCTGGCAGAACAATCTCCATCTTTAACTCCTAGTCTCACGATGATAAGTGATTTGAGTACTTTTGAATAGAATGAATGTGTCCCAACAGTATCGATCTCAGACAAACCGAGGATTCACTTAATGTTCAATTAAATATTAAGATCGGAATGTTGAAGAGATCTCCAAGCTCATGGGATGATGATATGTGTCTCACATCAGCATCGATTTCTTCAGAAGAACAGGCAATTCTACTCAATCTCTCGCTCACAGATCATAGATATGGAAGAATTGTGGATGGATGTCTTCAGTATGCAAATTCAAACAAGCGGTCAGCTACGCACGTGGTCTCAAAAAGAAGTATCGAATCTCTTAGATGACTAGTTAGGTCATCGTTCTTGTTGGACTGACAAGATTGATCATCAATTCAGCTCTAGGCTCTTTATGGTTCAGCACACAGGTCATTCTCTTTCAGGATTCACATAATATTGATTGTTTACAGCTCTCTGGTTCAAATATTATTTGTGATGATTATCTTGTTAGGATAGTTTAGCATTAGACACGAACCAGTGGTGGAACTCAACTCAATTCCATTTAGTTACAGTTTATCAAGTATATTATGGAGGATTTAATACAGTTTTGGATTCAGATGATTTGGATCAGTGTCTTCATTAATGGATATTATGTCATTAGGTCAACAGGTTGTTTT
>RCNN01000528.1:0-22140 GCA_003667245.1 Heterostelium multicystogenum
TGTATCTATGATTTTTAATTTGATTTTTTAATTGTGATTTTGATGCTTTCTATTTATGTAATATTTATTTATTAAATTATTATTATTTTTTTTACAACTTCAAAAAACTTGAAATTTCATCTTTGGGTTGGTACGTTTGTCGAGGGAACCACGGACGGCCAAAGTTGGTCTTGGAAGCGAGGATCTTTTGGAGGCAACTCTTCTTGACATCCTCAGAGGTGACTTTGCTGACTTCGGCGGCGAATTCTTCTGGGGTCAAAAAACCTTGGTGTTGTAGAGAGCTTGCTTACCGAACAATTGGAGAGCAGATGAACGTTGTTCGCACAAATCAAAGAAGTGTCTCTTGGTCAATTTGCTTGGCACGCTCCAACTCTTGTCCGGAGGTACGGGAGGCGGCGACCAACTCGGCAACCAATTGCTTGACGACGGCGGAAACGTCGGCAGTCTCTGAGGCGGTGGCATAGATACCGAAAAGACCAGAGTCGGCGTAGTTGAATGAGAAAACATTCGGCAGACTCTACGGAACCGTTGGACTTCTCGAGCAAGTTGAAGAGACGTGAGGTCTTACCGGTACCTGGGGCGGTGAGTGGGGTGGTGGAACCACTTCCCATGATGGCTTGGAGGACAGCGGCGGCAACCAAATCCTTGGTGGCAGCGGTGGCGCTGAAACCTTCGAATGCCAAAGCAACAGAGGTGGTACCAGTTTGGTAGGTGAGTGAGTCACCACCAACGTATTTAGCTTGAGTACGTGGGATTTGGACTTGCTCTGATGATTTTCCGGAACGACCAAACTTGATGTTTTCAGCTTCGGAGACCAATTCCTTGTGCTCCAAACCAACCACCGACGAGGACCATGTTGGATGGGCTGTAGACTTGGTTGGCATATGATTGGACTTCCTCGAAGCTCAAGTTACCCAAGTTGCATGATGGGGCAACCAATGGACGACCGAGGGTACGACCACGGTAGGCGGCCTTGTGTAAATCTTCAAACAAAGCAGTTTGTGTGCAGTGTGACAATGACTCAGACTCCTCGCTGGTGAAGGCAGCAGTGTCACGAACCTCGTGGTATGGGAGGGTTGGGTTGGTCAACTCACCAATGATTGAGAGCATTTGGAGAGATGAGGTTGGGAGAATTTGGGTGGAGATCAAAAGGTTTGTCACGGCTGGATTGGGCGAAAGCAGTGGAACCCATGACTTCGATTTCACGTTGGACTTCCAAGTGAATCTTTGATGCGTTTGATTGGAAAACCATATTCTTCAAGACTTGGTTGACACCAGCAGTTTGTTGTGTTTCGAATCTGCTACCAGTGTTGACCAAGAGACCCAATGAAACAGCTGGACCAGTGAATCCACCTGACAATGAAACAACCTTTAATCCATTGGCAAGAGTTGACAATTCTGCAACTCTCTTTGTCTCTTGAAAAGTGCTAGATGAATACTGTAGTTGTACGTGTGAGGAGTAGGTATAGATAAACAATTAATATTATTGTTTCTTGAAAATTTTTGAAAATTTTTTTAAACTGATCATCATCATCATCATTCGGTTTTATTGTTGTTGTTGATAGCTAAATAAGTTGTTTTCATTCGATTAGCTTTGACATATATTTATTCCTGTATTGTTGTTGTTGATGATGTTGACTTATGATTCGATTTGTTGGTTTGTTTGTTTGTTTGTTGTTTAGCTAAATCGCAAATCATCAAATATGATAAATCAGAATCATAAATCAATCTGTTCTTTCATATTTGATTTGAAAATGTTATGTAAACTGTTAAAGTAGATAGCTATCTACGTCTATAGTCTGTTCTTTCCTATTTAGATTCATTTGATTTGTTTGTTGTATTTGATATGATGATGATTATTGATTATATGACTAACTAACTTTATTCGATTATTGTTTTTATTATTATTATGATTATGATTATCAAAGTTATCGAAACAGTGTAAGTTAAGTCATTATAATGTATATTATGATTTTAAATGATGGATGTGTGTGATGATGATGGATGTTGATATGATTAGTTGATCACCTACATATCTGGCAATGAGAGATGATGGTTTAGAGAATCTTGATAACATTGTTGCTGCTATGATAAATCTATCTATATTGTTGTTGGGCTGTTATGTAGCTGCTTGTTTTCGAATGATAGATCGATTCGTATTGTCTGTCTGAAGATATATATTAAATTACTATTAGTAATATTGAATATATAAATATGAAGAAATCACTTTGCGAGAAAAGAGATTATAAACAATAATGATATTAAAAAATAAAATTTAAAAACAAAAAGAATGATGCTGATGATCTTTTTTTTTGTCAGTGAAACTTTGATTAGGTATTGTAGCTACACACACCAAAAAAACACACACGAAGTATCATTACAAATCAGTCATTGAAAAAACTAAAAAAAAAATATGAAAAACACAAAACAAAAAAAAAAAACAACATACTAAAAAATCGAACTACGAAATCACAAGCGTAGTGGGAAATCATGATTGCTATTGTTTGCAGGATCATCATGCAATTATACATGAACAGTTTATATTTGGTATTTGTGTCTTTCTTTGTCGATTACTCTTCTGCAGATGCATAGCTTCATTGTATCAGGGAGTGGTGGTAGTGTGCAACTGAGATGTGAAGGATTCGTTGGAATAACACATGTGAAGTTGTCAAATCGCAGTGGGGCGTTGTCGGATTCCGCGACTTCAACGCTGTCGCATGATTTCTCGTAAAGATAAAGCGTTGCCGCACTGTCCATCAATAAAAGTTGGTCTGATTCATGACAGAAGAGATCCATCTTCATTCGATTGTGGGCACATCCATCTCTACAGTTCTGGTCTTTCAAAGCCAACAGCTTCACCACCAGCTTATCATTGGTTACTTTGAAGACATTGGCTTTCGACTTGACAGTGCTCAGTGAGACGTCGTATTTGAGATCATTTGCTATGGTCTCCGATTCGACCAACATTTCGCGCTGCTCGACACTTGCGTAGAATTTTGAATATCGACCAACCAGTACCACTTTCCAGCCATGCACAATAATATTGATCACACCCTTATATATTCCACGTACATTCCCACCATTTCCACGGCCAACTAGCCCAAGCGGCTTCAGATATCGCTCCCATGCAGGATCATTGTCAAATGAAACATCGTCCACAGTTATCGAGTAAATCAGTGACAGGTCAGCTGCTTTGGTATTCTGGTCAAACAATGGTAACAAGTCCATTGATTCAATTCTAATGGATTTCATCAAAGCTCTCTCAAGATTTATATCATAATTGTCTTTTGACAAATAGGTAAAATCTGCATCATTATAATCCTGCCATTCTACTTTGGGTAAAGCAACTTGCATAAAAGGACCATCCATTATCTTCTGGGACTCCGTTATCTAAATATTTATCCAACAATTATTAAAATCGATTCCAAATTAATTTTATAGTCCTCGAAAAACACCTACAAAAATCAAGGAGTGTCCTTGTTGCATTTGGAGAGTGTGAAACTCTCGGAATATCTGGAGACAAACAATAGTCTGTGGATTTCCAATGAGTTTTGCACGAAAACATCCCAAGGTGTGGACAATTCTCCCCATTTCGGGGCAATCTTTTCATAATAAGTGACGTTGTTCACCATCCATCCAAGTCCGCCAAAGTGAGACTGTCTGCTGACAGTAAACATATTACTAGGCACCCTATCCCTCTGTGCTGCGAGCTTCCTCTCGTACCTGTAGGGAATCACCGGATACGATGCCCATTTAAAAGCATTGTCTCTCCATGCACTTACACAAAACAAGTTATTGTCTTGCCACAGTAGAGGCTCCAACCTTGTAAAGTAGTAAATCATATCCAACGATGGTATAAGATCATCTTCCAGAAAGATGGCAGATGGATACCTCTCAAATACTACTCTCATCGCCTCACGATATAGTTGATTGGTATATATATATTTTTCAACATCACTTCGGGGCAATCCATGTAATGTAATATTTGGTTTGGAATGCAACATAAGAGTATTACTGCTAATCTTTTTATCTTTGGTTTTCTTGCTTTCGGTAGCAACAGAAGGTTGTAGGATGTTGATTATATCATATTTATCTAGGATGGAGTCTATCGATTGAATTACCATCATTGAATACCAATACTCTATTTCTGTCGACATTAGTATTTTCCAACAATGTAGCCAGCAGTCTGTCCAAGTGTTTAGGTTTGTTTGAAGTCAAAATAACAATGAGAGGATGTTCTTTGAATGGTTGTTGAGATTTCTTTTTTGCTCCTGCTTTCATATATCGATATCCTTCAGTTTGAATCTCAATATGATTAGCATGTTTCTCTTTGTATTCATATTGGAAATAATAAAATAGATTTATAATCAGAAATACTGATATCAATAGAAAAAATAAATGATGTGATTTTAAAATAGCCATTTATTTATTAATCTATATCTATACTATATTTTAAATATATAATGGCATATATTTAAATGAATATTTATTAATAAACTCAAAGTAGTAATAATATTGTATATTTGGTTATTAAATAACAACAAAGTGATTTAAAATTTATTTCAATGACAAAATAGTAGTTTAAAATATTAAAGCACACACACACAAAAAAAAACAATCAATCAGAAGAAAGATATAAATTCATTATGTGTGTAGGGTGTATGTTTTATTTTGATCAGAATACAACAATGAAAATAAACTTTTAAACTTTGGTCTACAACCGTTTAATTAAAATTTTTGATTTGTTATTTAAGAATTTACATAAAGTTATATATTTAATTTATTTTAAAAGTATTTTAGTTATTTAATATAAAGTACCAACGAATGAGTTGTAGTCATATCCTTCGGCGGTCTTTGGCAAATGGGACAAGAGGTATTCAACCTTTTGGGGCATCTGGGATGGCGGAACGGATTTTGAGCTTCGGTGATGAAATCCTTACCTTCGGCCATGGTCTTGAAGGCCTCTCTGGTAGAGTCGGCAGTGTCTGAACCCTTTCTTTGATTTGGAGAGGTAGTCAACGAATGGCTCGAAGGCAACGTCACCATTTTGGTCGGCAATTTGGGCAATGACACCGTCGAGTTGGGCATCAGTCAATTCTTCTCCGAGAGCCTTCAAACATGAAGAAAGCTCCAAACGGTTGAGTGAGTTGTTGTGATCCTTGTCGAAATGGTTGTAGCATGCACGGAATTCAGCGAGTTCTTCAGCAGTGACACCAGTGTGTGACTTGGAGAGGATTTCACCTTGAATGACTTGCTCGGACTTGTTGGCCAAGGTGATGAACTTCTCCCACTTCATCTTGAGTGACTCAATGGTAAGTTGAGTGTAACGGTTTGTCAGTGATTTGAGCCTCGTCCAATTGGTGTGACAATTGTACGCAGTCGTTGAGCAATGACTCGTTTTGTTGGGCGGCAGCCAAGACGGATTGGATAAACCTTCAATTGCTCCTCGGCACTTGATGAGTTGTTCTCAGAGAGAACGGTGGTTTGTTGAGTGCAGAACTCGTTGACGTTTTGGGGCATTTTGGCGAATGATTGGCAGAGAGCATCGTTGTTGGTTTGGACTTGGAGCTCGTTGGCCAACAAAGTCTTACGCTCTTCGATGGAGGCCAACAAAGCGTTCCACTTGTTGCTGACGTCCTCGTATGAGATGACAGAGTATGAGTTTTCGGCACGACCCAAGTTTCTGAGCTCTTGAGTCAAGTTGGCAAGAGCCTCCAATTCAGCGTATGTTGTGATTGCTCTTGGAGGAAGACATCAAAGGCAGCTTGGATCTCGTTGACGACTTCGACAGAGTCGGCATTCAATGGGGTCAGAGACAGTGTCGTCAGCGGACTCGATCCAGACGTTCAATTGAGCAGCACGCTTGGCGAATTCGACCAACATGTCTTCGATCTTTTGCAACTTGGCCAACTCTTCCAACAAAGCACTCTTGTAGGTGTCCAGCAGTGGTTTGGGTTTGGGCCCATTCGTTGGCAAAGAAGTTGTCTTTCTTGGTAACCAAAGCACCAGTCTCAGAGTAGGCAAGAGCCTCCAATTGTTGGATGATGGAGGTCAAATCAGCATTGGATTGTTGTTGCAATGATTGATATTCACCTTCGAAGGCTTCCAAGTTCTTCAACTTGGCTTGGACAGCAGTGATTGAGTCACCCAACTCGTTGGAGGTCAAGTAAGCAGACTTAGAAGCAATCCAAGACTCCAACTTCTTGATGATACGGTTGTACTTTTGAAGGAGGTAGGCAATTTGCTTTTGACGCTTCAATTCCTTACGAAGAGCTTCGTTGTGCTCTTGCTCGTCCTTCTCCAACTTGGACCAACGAGAGTCAATGTCGGCTGGCAACAATCCTTGTGGTGGTACGAATGGCTCACGGTGGTTCAACTTCAACTTGGTTTGCAAGGAGTTTGAAAATAGTCTCGAGCTCGAGGAGCTCTTGACCTCTTGGTGGCTTCTCAGTGTTCTTGTAGGTCTTGTATGAAGCCATGTGTTGTTGGACTGACTCTACAGAGTCACCAAAGTCACGAGCAGCCAAACGGTTGCTGGTGGCTTCGATCCATTGAACGAGAGTGGTGGCCACGGTTGATGTAGTCGGTCTTGGTTTGCTCGATTGACATGATGAAGTCAAGGACCTTGCTGACTTGCTTACCGGCAGACTCGGCCTTACGTGAGGAAGCAAAGTGGTGGTAGTATTGGGCGACGTAGGTCATGACTGAACGCTCGTCTGGCTTTGGAACATCGAGCATATCGCTGACGTCCAACATCTTTGGGATGTCCAATTCACGCTCGGCAATATCGAAAGCCAATTGCAAGTTTCCAGCCTTGTCTTCCTTGTTCAAAGACTCGTAGTTGATCAAGTCTGGACGGTGCTTGGCGATGAGGGCACAGAATGCCAAACCATCTTGGAAGCTGGTGTGGAAGTTGTTGACCTTCAAGTTGAATGGGGCTGGGGTAGTGCAACGTTGGACCCAGAGCAAGAGAGCCTCCTTGGCGGACAACTCCTCGAGGGAGATGTCTTGGATGGCGAAACGCAAAATGATTGTCCAGATCATACCAAGAGTCATCTTAAGATTGGTGTCGACCAACTCCTCAGCACCAATACCGGCCAACTTGACACCGTGGCTCTCGATGTGCTTCAAGCAAAGACCAATATTTTGAATGTTGTGAATTCTCAACTTTGGATTCTTGTTGATCTTGAATACTGGGTCGTTAGAGATGACCTCCAACAATTGGGCCAACTTGATACCATCAGCAAAATCTGTACCAATATTCTCGATTGATGATCCAACCTTTCTGAGATGTGAGTTTACCCAACTGGTGAAAGTCTAAAAGTTATAACAGATCATCATATATTATAGTCATTAATTATTTGGTCGATCATGGGGCAAATGTGCGGTATCTTTCGAAAGATAGAGAATGTACATACCTTGGTTTGAGTCTTTTCCCAAGCCTTGTCCAAAAGTGATTTATCAGCCATTGTTTATATGTTGTTGTGTTGGTGGTTTTTATTATTTATACAAAGAAAAATGAATACAAGATATTACAGAAACTAAAATAGAATAAATATAGGAATTGGATAGAATTAGTATCTTTTGATTTGATTGGTTTTAGTCGACAAGCAAGTTCTTTAGATATAAGTTAAGATACGTACAATAAGTATTTAATAATATATTTGATTATTATATATTATTATTTGTTATTTATTGTTGTAGTTGGTGGTATGTTTTAAAAAGTAGTTTTAGAAGAGAAGGGGTTGGTGGTGGTTGAATAATAGAATGAATCAAATTGGTTCATTTATAATATAAGATAAAAACAAAAATGATGAATTTTTATTATTAATTGAAAAGTGGGTTTGTTTTTTTTGTTTTGTTTGAAAATTGATTAAATGAATCTGCCAATTTTGGAGATGGGGGTACTCTATTGAATGGGGCTCTACCCCATAAAATGTGATCACAAATGTGTTTTTTGTTTTTATAGAAACCCATTTTTATGGTTTTAATGATGATGCTTAAAATTGGAATAAGATCAAAGTAGATGGCAGGTTATGTTAAAGTAGGAATTTAATTAATGTTAATGAATGCATGCAAACAAACACACCGTGCCCAAGATTATCACTCAACTCAAAGTGATAAATCAGCTCTGGTTGTGATGCTGTTTCTGATGCATTCATCAGTCACTCCTTCAAATTTGATTAATTTGTAGATTATAATAATTGAATGTTTATGACAACAATTGTTGCTATTATTATTATTATTTTGTTATTCGGTCAATCTTATTAATAACAATCAAACTCATTCCAACTATTATGTAACATTATGTTGGGTCAAAAACAATCAGCAAACAACCATTTTATGAATGATCGAATTCTACTTCCCTGTACTTCTTCGCTATTCATATAAAACATACCATCATTCTTTTAATTTAATATTTATGTAGGAATGAAATGGAATATTTAAATGATTGTTGGTCGAAATTTCTTTGATTGAAACTTTAGAATGTTACAACACTTCGAATGCAGAGAGATAATCAATGAATCTATTGGACAATCAAACAAATGAATGTTGTTGAAAAAGTCATTTCCAGCCGATCATTTAAATTTAAGTAATGGTGAAATGATTTATAACAATAAATTAAATCTATTAATAATTCATTAAATTAATGTTGAATATCAAAGGAAGGAATACAGGGAAGTTCAATCAAATATAAAATAGAAAAGGATATACTTAAAATTTAATCAGCAATTAATCAATCAATCATTCATTTGAACAGGTCCGAAACACAAAAACTGATCATCACTTTTATAATAATCACACACAAAGAAAATAAACATAATATTAACTATAGTAGTAATAATAATAGTAGTAGTAATAATGGTAGTAATATATAAGAAATATAATTGTAATAGGATACAAATAAACATACAGATATTATCTGACAAAAGATTTTTAAACAAACATTTTGACATGACAACAATTGTCAGTATTATAAATATTTAATTTACTTCTTTAATAGTATCAAACTCTTTTGCATGATATGACAGTGTTTGAAATGAAGATAAGATTAAGATATGATAGAGAAATGGTCGATGGGATGGTGATGTTGATGGTGGTACTGAAATCTACAATGAGATCTGTTTTGATCAAAGTGATCGGTCGACTAAAAAGTAAAGTCGATGATGAGAATTTATCTTGTCAGGGTTAAAATTCATAACCTTATTAATAAAAAGTCATTTATTAATATTTAATTTTATTTTTGTTTTTTTTTTTTTTTTTTGTTGATTTTTTTGTTTTTAAGTGTTGTTGCTTTTGGTAAAAAAAATCCAAACTGTATTGGAGAAACCCCATTTGCATAAGTCATTAATTCAAACTGCTAATCAGACAATCAAAGCAATCAACAACCAATCACATATCATTCAATTTATTTTTAATTTTATTATTACAATCGGTCGATTATACTTTTTTATTAAAGTTAAAAATAGTATAGAATAATAATTTGAAACACATCAAGATATTATCAATTTACATTCTATAAAAATAATCTTAAACTAATAATATAGATAGTAGTCGATTCTTTCAATACATTATATATGTAGTATCTATATCACAATATAACTAACCAAACAACAATAATAATAATAATAAATAAATAAGTTGTGTAGTAATAGTAATTGTAATAGTAGTAGCAGCGTGTTAGAAGTATTAGACAGATTAATAGAGAAATAAAGTTATTGTATAAAGTACCACACAGCATCAAGTTGTAGTTCAGCAAAACAACAAATATACAAACAGCTTTAATACCACAGTAATAAATAATTAAAATTATAGACATATATAGATAAAACTGCAATATCTATATAGATATTCATCCACCTCAAATCACTCATCCACACCCATACCACCAACATCACCAAGCTTGTAATTTAAATTACAACGTCTATCTCCCACACCCAACATCAACATTGTGGGTACAACACATAAATAAAAATTACCATATTAATCAATTAATCGAATTAATAAATCACAATAACAACAAAACACAGTAGTAGTCCCATTAGCAATAATAAATAAATAAATAAAGAGAAAGTGAAAAGCAAACAGTAATAACAATAATAGCACAACAGCAAAAAACAGCAAAACAACAACACAATACTTATTAAAATATTAAGTACCATTTCTTATTTTATTAATCTCAACAACAGCAACAACACAATTTAATATAATTATAATTATTATTACTTTGAATCCAATTCAAGTATAGTTAAATATTGTTTGAATTGCCACTGTATTGTTATAATCTTCCAATTCAAAAAACAAAACATTACACACATTTGTTGTTGTCAAATAATATTAGTATTTGGTGATACTCAAAGTTTTAGATTTATCAAGTTTAAAAAAAACACAAAAAAAAAAAAAACAAACAAAAACAAAAAAAAACACAACTTCATATTTATTTTTATTTAAATTCGGGATCATATTTTATCTTAAGTGCAGCAGATATAATTATATATATTTATATAATAATCACATCTAAACAACAATCAAAACAACAATCAATCAAAAATAAAGCACAACAATACATTTATCTTTTTTATATATAAATAAATCGTTTTATTTTATATATAAAAACACAGAATCAATCGAAACTGGAGTATATAAAATCTTGTTTTAGTTTTTTGTTTGGTGTGGGCATTACCAGCACCAAAACAATTCCACCGCCAACACAAGCGACAGGAGTAATCGTTGTATAGAGAAATCAACAGTAGCAACAGCTGCAGATTCAGAGGTAGCCGATAATAGTAAACAAAGCCATAAATAATAATAACACAAAGTAAATCCAAAATCACCAGACTTAAATATAAATAATAGCAGCAACAGCAGTAGCAGTAGCAATAATAACACAGTAAAAGATATGTTTTCAATTGATTTTCGTCTTGGTCGAGGAACAAAGAGCAGTTGGTAGATTTTTCAGTTTCAATGTTTGAAGAGATTGGAGTCATCAAAGAGTTTAATATGCAAACACGATGCATTGGTTTCCTATATATCAACCGTCAAGACTTCCTACAGAGACAATCCATTCCATTCTTTTTATCACGCAGTCACCGTCACCCAAATGATATTTCTCATGATTTCCCAAACTGAACTCAAAGACTTTTTATCAACAATCGTATGTATACAGCGCCTAGACCCCATGCCACAATATACTTATCCACTCTTTCCTATAGGAAAAAAACTATCATTATTAATTGCAGCGATTTTCACACGACTTGGATCATCCAGGTTTGAACAATCGTTCCAAATCAATATTAAATCAGAACTTGCATTACAGTACGATAACAAATCAGTTTTGGAGAATCATCACTTGTCACAATGCTTGCGGTTACTTAAAGATACAGAGGCTGGAAAGTCACTGCTTTCTTGTTTGACAGAGGAACAGAGATCTACCATCTTTGAAAAAGTTAGAATCATGATTTTGGCAACTGACATGGAGATGCATTTTACCTATAAGCAGAAATTCGATGAACTGATACCTATTTTTCTCATGGGATAATCAAGAACACAGAGATTTTATTATTTATTATGTATGTTAAGGATCTACATATTTAAAAATAGAATAGAATATTAATCTTAGTTATTTTGTAGGTTATTAAAGTCAGCGGATATTTCAAATGAATTAAGATCTTTCGAAATTTCAAACAAGTGGGCAAACGCCCTGATGGAAGAGTTTTTTCGCACAAGTAAGTCGACAGAATTAATACATAACTATCACTTGAACTAGTATTAATAATAGCATCTTACCCTTATTTGTAGAGTGATCTTGAAAAAGAGAATAACTTACCATTGACACCTTTTATGTTGAGAGAGAAAGTAGAGTTAAACAGCACACAGGTTAATTTTATCGATAAGTTCCTCTTGCCTTCTTATCAGGCCTTGCAAATCTTATTGCCCTCTTTAGGTGTATATGTAGATAAGAATCATTCAAAACAGAGATAACTGGCTAAGTTCCGAGCAATGATCAATATCACCAGTTTAAATAGTAGCAGTAATTATAGTCAAACCAAACAAAACATCAATATCATCGAAAGATATCAATTATAAATCAACAAACAATTTCACCTACGAAAGGATTTGGTTTTGCTAACTGGCTTTAACATAACCATCAAATAGTTCCATACTATTCAATCCTCCAATATAAATCAAAAGCAATCTTCTATTTGCTTCGTCTTCAATCAGCAAACCAATAGTAAATTAACTAAAGAATACAACATAAAAAAGAAAGAATCAGTTATCACCATCAAACTAACAGCAACAAACATACCAATTCAATTATCAATATCAGAGAATAATAAGTCCAATAGTATTGCTGATAAACAATCAAGCAAACACATCTCAATGTCTTGTGCAAGAAGAAGCAGAAGAGTCAGAAGTAAACTTCAAATTATTATTATTTTTAAGCAATATAAATATAATAAAATCATTTGTAAACAATCATCTAATCTGAATGTATGTTGTTGTTGTTGTTGGTGATATTTCATCCATTATTATTCGATGTTCTGTTTATTGTGCTCTGCTAAAACTAAAGAATCACTTAGTGGGTAAAAGAAATTTTTGGGTTCTTCTTTTGGAATCCATTTCAAAAGCGTATTCTTGAGAGAATCGATTCTAACAGGTTTGGCGAGGTAGTCGTCCATTCCTGCGATCTTACACTGCTCTTCTGCTGATGGTTTTGAGTTTGCAGTCATTGCAATAATTGGGATTCTCTGGTTCTTGGGCTCAAGCTCTCTAATTACCCTTGAGCATGTGATTCCATCCATCGAAGGCATCTGAACATCCATGAGGATCAAGCTAAATTGGCACTCTTGTGTGTTGGTGAGAATGTCCAGTACCTTTCGTCCGTTGCATCCGACAATTGGGTAGTAGCCGAGTTTGTCTAGTTGTCTGACGATAACTTTTATATTGACATCATTGTCCTCAGCAACTAAAATGCATCGCTTATCTTTTCGCTCTAATGCCACACCCATAGGATCCTCTATCTTTAAAATACTACTTCCGCTGCTTCCACTGGAAGTTGTAGCAGCCGAGGCATTTGAAAGACGTCTGGTGATCGAATGAATCAACTTGGTGTATCGAATTGGTTTGAGAAGGTATGATGCGATTTGTGGATGATTTGCCCAAGATGATTTGTAGTCACGTCCATAGATAATTACTCTTTCAATAGTGACACGATCGAGTAGTGTCTTTATGGAGTTACATTGATCGGATATGATAAAGGTGTCGAATGGTGAATCTGTGTTTCTAGCCATATTGAATAGCTCAAGTGCAGTTTCCATACTGTTGGTTTCTATCGACTCAAAATGGACTGTATTCAACATGGAGTGGATAGACATTCTAAGCTTCTGACTGCACTCGACCACAAGGATCTTCTTGCGATCCTTTGAGAAATGGTTGTATTCAGGTAGAAGAATTGGTTTGGCGGCTGGCACACTGCTCGGCAAGTATGAAGGAGCTGCAACAAGCAGTTTAAGAGAGAACCAGAGCAAGATCCTTTTCCGAGCTTACTTTCAAAACTAATGTTTCCTCCCATGAGGCCAACTAAATCTCTGCAGATAGAAAGTCCAAGGCCTGTACCACCATATTTTCTTGAGGATGAACCATCTACCTGACTGAAAGGTTGGAATAGCTGGTCAGATTCTGAATCGGGAATACCAATTCCCGTATCTTTTACAGAGAATCGAAGTGATACCTGGTCGCCAGACTCATATTCGGTGGAAATCTCCAGGATGACGTGACCTATCTCAGTAAACTTAAGAAGCATTATGAACGAGATTGATGAGGACTTGGCGGATGAATCTACTGTTCTCCATAGAGTACTGGCGGGACTGGCGACTCTCTTCCAATAATGAAGATTAAATCGATTCCTTTCTTGTTTGCCATTTCACCCTGTAGATTTAACACTTCCTCTACGACCGATACTAAGTCAAACTCTCTGCTATTTCCAATATCAGTTTTCCAGCTTCAATCTTTGAAAAGTCGAGAATATCATTGATGAGCTTGATTAATCCGTCGATTGATCTTTTGATAGTCTCTGCACTGTCACGTTGATTTGGTGTCAGTCCTGAGTCCAAGAGTAATTGGGTCATACCAAGTATTCCGTGGCATGGTGTTCTGAGTTCATGTGAGATATTAGCAATGAATTGTGATTTCAGTTTGGTTGCCTGAATGGCTGACTCTTCTGCCTGTCTATATCTCGACAAATCGAATACAAAGGTAATGCATTGCTCCTCACTGCGTCGACCATCGCAGCAGTAATTAATATTGGTATCTTCTTTCCATTCTTGTGGAAATATGCCTTTTCAATAGGCTGGCACCATCTCTTTGCCTTTAGTTCTTGCAAAGCACGTGCTGAAATTTCAAAATACTCTGGCGGTGTCATCAGCATCCAATCTACTTTTCCTTGTTCCAAATCAGCTCTCGTATATCCAATGATCGATAGCAATGCATCATTTGCCTAAAGTATATTATTATTAGTATGTTTATAGGAGCCAATCAGCAACTTATTTGACTTACATCCAGCACCAATCCTTTAAGTGTAGAAAACATTACACCGAGTAGTGAAAGTCTAAATAGGATATTGTAAGTATCTCTACACTTCTGGAATGTCTTTTGATGTTCTTCTGCCAAAACCAACTTCTTTTGCTCAACAAAGTGATCGAAGGACCCTGAGCTTATGTTGTCTAGATCGAGTGACAGCACCGCCTTTGAGTGCTGTTGTTCATAAAGCTGCTTGAAATTATTATACATTGAGTCTAGATTTACTTGTGACTTTACACTGACAACAGAACCTTCATTCATAAAGTAGCTATGCGATACACCAACCCATCCAATGTTCTGTTTCTGGGGTCTCGGACTGGGTTACCTTTGAAAACATAGAGAATATAGTTCTTGTCAGGTAAGAGATACCAAAAAACAAAGTCAATCTGATTGGTCGATAGTTTTTTAATAGTTTCAAACTGTTTCTTGAAGACAAGTTGGTTCCTTGGGTGCACGAAGAGCATGAATTCCTCCAGCGACTGTCCCTCACACTTGTATTCTTCTATGCCTTGCTTTTTTAAAGTGGAACATCTCACCCGAAATATCTGATCTCCAAACTATTGCCGGAAGCTTTACCATCAAATTGGAAAGGGTGTCAAACTGGTGTCTAACTGCAGGATATATATAAAATGGGAAATCGGTTTGGCTATTGTTGTTGTAGTTATTTATATTGTTTCTGTGTTCGTTCTGTGGACTAGTTGTCTGTTGCTCTTCATATATAGTTGTCGGTACAGATTTCAATGTTGGTGAGGTAATACCAATTGCATTTCCATAGTTCAAATTCTGTTGTAATACGTATTCGGGTTCGTCTATAACTTCCTCTATTGATTCAAAGGTACAAGAGCATCCATCTGTAAATGGATTCACATTCATTATAGCTCTGTATTGTTGCCTTGTTGAGAGATTGTTCAAAAGGACATCTTGTTTCATCTGCTTCTTCTCTTGGAAGCAGGTTTGAATACACTCCACCACTGAGTCTGGCTGATCGCTCAGTGAACTACCGCCGTAGTTTTCATAGGAGCGCTTGTGGTCGATCGAGATGATTGGGTCGAATCGGCTGAATATGAATTTCATGTGGCTGGATGGACGTCGGGTAGTTCTGAAGGGTGGTGGGGAAGTGGTGCTGGGGGTTGTCGGTAGACCGGAGTTCAGGGAGAAAGCTGGTGGTAGTGGTGGTGTGGAAGGCTGAGAAGAAAAGGCTGGCGATGTAAAAGATGGGGTGTTTGTGGCTGATGCTGAGCTAGGGGTGTTAGCCGAGCCCATTATTGGGGATTGTGGTGGTGTTGGCATTCTAATGATGGAGTCAATGAGTTCCTCCGATGTGCATTCCAATTTCTTTGTTATACAATTATTGGCTATTCCAGAGAATATGAAATCGTCTTTATCTTGTTTTATATTTATCAGGAGCATTGGTATTTCCAATACCTGCATTAATTTTCTGGAATTCATTAGATCTGCGCCATCAGCACAGCGAGAGTGGTCACCACTCTCGGTCACACACTCATCCAGATCGGAAATAGTGAATTGTGGTACCAATAGTGAGCTATCCTTTGCGTCTAATGGATATTCCATGATTGTAAAATCTATATATATATTATATGTTATTATTTATTACAAATATTAATATTACTTATTTATATTACAAATTAATAAATAAACAATAATAACAATAACTACTACAAAATCTATATATATATATATATATAGTTATATTATATTACTAAGTTTATTTATTAATTCTCTATTGATACAAAAAATAGGTGGTGTAAAGATAAGATAATAAGTAGATAGATAGATAGATATAGATATATTTATTAATTAAACATGTTATGAACTAATAATCGTTGTATAATGTGAATTTGTTGTTGTTGTTAATGTGTTTCGTTATATTCAAGATTTCGTCATATTCTTTCCTATTAGCTAGTTGAATGACCCAAACGAAGACTTCCGTAAAGTAACTAGCTCACTCACTAGTGGAAGTAGTTAAAACTAGCACTAGTTTTCACATTGTTTTGTAGCATAAATTACATTTACCAATCCAGACACCCCCTCCATCATATTTGTTTAATTAATACTGTCAAACTAAACCATCCACATACCAGGAACAAAAACACAAAACAACAAGTTTTTTTTCTTGAGATTTGGTCGAGACTCCACCACTTCCATATGTACCTAATTATACACCATAGCTGCCCCAACCTCAAAAAAAATCAAAAAACGAGATATTCAATTTTATATTTTTTAATTTGCATATCTTACTGCGCTACTTTATCAAATATTATTATTGAGTGTCAATGATGATGACAAGCCTTGCATACCCTTTAGACCCAAAAACAAAATCAGTGCCCAAACAGACTACCAGCGCCATATTTGGTTGATTAGTTTAATATCATCCAATAATAACTTGAGATGTAATATATTAAATATGATACATTTCAACTTCAAAGCAGCATAAAACAACACCGCTATTGGACCATTGTCTGGACAATAATTAAACATATATTATTTTTTTAAGAACAAATTAACATCATTCTTCTTTTTCTTGTACATACATTGGTTAAGTTTATGTTCAGTGTCCTTCTACAATCAAAGCTCATAGTTATCTCATTGGTATAGTTAGTTAGTGTCTGAGTCAGTCAATCAAATAACAACAATAATAAAATAAAAATCAACCATTTCATCTTAATCCTAAGTGTGTTTGTGTTTGCTTAGTGAATGAGTAAAGTTAATTTTCTTCTTTAATGTTGTTTGTATTAAAGAAAGTCAACTAATTTTTGATTTTAACACTAGAGGATAAACATCTATGTAATCTTCAAATTTTGCTAATTCTAACTCCATATTCTATTATTTAATAGTAATAATACATCTTTAATGTTTTAATATTAGATTTTGGAATAGGTATTGGAACTTGGTGTTTTACACAAGAAAACAAGCATTGCATATTATACTACTTATATATATATATATATCTACACATTTCATATGAGTTCTAGTAGTAGAGTTATAATCCAACAAATAGTCAGAAAAGTGTCCTATCAACTATATTATAAATATATATTTTATTTCAATAGTAAATGATATAGTTAATTAAAAAATTACAAGTAATATGAGAGGTGTTAAAAATATTGATATCATCCTAATTTAATATCCAAATATAGTATATTTATAATAATTAATGTAAGAAATTAAATGGTTCTTTATATTTTAAGAATTGGAAATATACTATTATTATTAATATTAATAATGATGATTAGTTTATTAATAGAGTGAGGTTAGAGTTGTATAGAAAGTATAGGAGGTTAGTGAATATATACATATTTAAGAAAGATGGTAGTAACTGCATTGGATATCAAACTGATATCCATCAGTATGCTATTTATATTCAGTATTGTATTTGGAATGATACCTTATTTTATCAAGAAGACCAAGAATCAAGAGAAAACCAATACAATACTGTCATTTTGTAATTCCTTTAGTGGAGGTGTATTTTTTGGTGCTGGGATGCTGCATTTATTTTCCGATTCAACTTTAGGTCTTTATATTTATAGCCAACGATTCAATAATTATCCCATATCGTAACTATCATTTTTAACTTTACTATTATTATAATTTTTATCATTCTATAGAGCAAAGAACTAACTTATTCACAATGACTCTCTTTTAGTGCTTTTTGTTTATGTATAGGTTTTTTTATTTATCTTTTTTTTGGAATTATTTATACACTCACTGCTAAAGAGAATATCAACCAATAATAATAATAATAATAATAATTCGATAATAAGCAATAGTAATAGTAGCAATATAACTTCAACTGATACTTTAGAAAATGATGATAGATTGAAATCATCATCGAGAATTAATGGTAATAGTTTAGATGACGATCAGGAATCGTTGTTAGGTGTAAATAATAGTGATGACTATGATGATAATGTCGATAGCAATGGAAGTAATAGTCACAGTCATGATATTGATTTATCGATACGAATGAGAGATAGTTATATTCCTTATATTTTAGTCATTGGTCTGTCAGTGCATTCATTGTTTGAAGGAATAGCATTGGGTGTACAAAATACTCAAGTTAGAATCTTAGATATCTTGACTGCAATATTTGCACACAAATTCCTAGCCGCATTTGCCCTTGGAGTGAATATTGTACAATCATCGAAGAATGTCAAAGTGTAAGCTCATCTAACATAAATACGAAAGTCTATATTCAGCAAGTAATTAATGACTTATTTCTGACTAATTAATATGTAGTTCATTTTTGAAAATATTTTCATTGATTATGGTATTCTCAGTGGCTTCACCTTTAGGATCAATCATTGGACTACTGGTTTCCAACTTGAATTGTACGTTGGCCTCTTCTATTCTTCAGGGTGTTGCAAGTGGTACATTTCTATATATATCAATGGTTGAGATTATACCTAGAGAAATCAATCACCAGAGTAAACATCTTGTACTCAAATCGATATTATTACTTCTTGGATTTTTTATCATGGCTATCGTAGCCCTCTGGATATAGTGATAATAAATGAGTCATTAATATTTATCAATGTTAGTTTGAATATGAATATCTATCGATGAGTTATTAAACGCGTTTTATTGAATATTTTAGACAGGTCCACATCTCATGATCTCAATGGAACCAGCTGTATTAGAGAGAACCAATTCTCTTTTGTTGACCAATCTTAATTCCTTCATAATTGCCATCTCACGTAATGTTGACTGATGTGTTTGATTAACAAATTTAAGTTAGTAGTTGATTAATGATTCATTGAATTGAGTAATACTTACAACACCTGAACCAATAAAGTCGTGATTACCGTTGCTGTCATAATCCAACATTCAATCTTGATAGGTCTCTCGAGGTTACCACCACAAAGTTGGTAGAGTGAAAGGGTGATTGGTGCAAAAGTTGGATTTTGGTTATCGTGGTGTGTCTCTGTACGGTGAATTACAATCCAATCGTGGGATGATCCTCCACCACGCTCGTCAACGTAACCTTGGTGTCCTTTGTTGGCAAATTGATTTCTTGGGACTGATATAGTGAGGAATGGGTCACTCTTTGAGAAGACATCTTTACGATCCAAACGGCATCCACGGAGATGCAAAACATATGGGACATCGGGAACACCTACAACTGGAGCAACAACTCCAACAGTAGGGGTGACTACTGGTGTTACAACTGGTACTGGGGTGGCGACTGCCATTGGGGCTGAGAGACCATACGATGGGTATGGGGCAGAATATGCACTGTATGATTGATTGTATGTGCTGTAGGCACCGCTAGAGTATCCTGGGTAAGCAGTTGGTGCTGGAGCTGCAGAGTATGGGGCAGCAAATTGTTGTGGTGGGAGTTGTTGTGGATATGATGGTTGAGGTGGGTAACCTTGAGGAGGGTAACCTTGTTGTGGAGGGTAGCCTTGTTGTGGGTATGATTGTTGTTGTGGATATGATTGTTGTGGTGGATAATTGTATTGTCCTGGAGCAGAAGCACCGTAACCCTGCTGTTTATTTAGATTTGGTGTCTCCTGTGAAGGGTAATTATATTGACCTGGAGCAGGATAGTTTGACATGACTTTGTATTTGGTGATTTATATAAGTATGTAATAAAGTTGAGTATAGTCGATTAATTGATTTGATTTGATATAATAAATATAAATAATAATAATATACAGAGATATAAAACAAGGAGAATTAAAAATAGTGTAAAAAACCAATAGAAAAGAACTAAGAATGAATGTTAATTTTTTTTAAAAATAAATAACTAGTTTTGACACTCAACCTAACTGAAAGATCATTAATTAAAATAATTACAAAAAAACAAAATGTCTTAAACACTGTCCAATGTTGGCTTCCACATTTTGCACAAACAATTTCAGATTGTATCAAATTTTTGCATGTTCTTGAATTGTTGAGAGAATAAATTTAGACCTTTATTGATCATAGACATATCTCTTCTTTGTTTGTTTGTTTGTTGCTTTTTACAGATACATATTTGTATGTTATTTTAATTTGATTAGTTGAACCTTTCTTCATAAGGGTGTAAAGAAAAGAAGATGTTAAAATACAAGTTGGTTTGTACATGTATTTCATGGATCCTTTAATGGGCTATACTACACTCGTAATCTCTCTTTAGGAAATTATCATAGAATTGTGGTGTAAGTTGATGGTAGATGCGCTCGGTCTCAAAAAAGATGAGATGTCCACAATCTGAGAAACCAAAACTAATATTCCAGTGAGTGTCTATTCCATAGAAATCTTTGCCAGGCAATTGAATCTCTAGCATATAGAGACTACATTGTTCATCGGTATGAATATTTGTAGGCTTGACATTGTGTCTGAACAAGAGTCTAAAATATCGCTTCTGTCAATTTCAAACTCTGAACTCTTCTCGCACCAATCCAAATAGCCTGCTTCAATTCCTTTTCATTTGAAAGTAGTTCCCAATTAATTTTGATTAAACCATCCATATTTTATTATTATTATTATAAATAGATTTATATTATTATTATTTATTATATTATTATTATTTACTATTACTATCTATTATGTAATATTAATATTTTACGATAAGTAGTGTAAGTTGTAACTTCGCTTTGCTTTGGTTTACTTTAAGCTATGTTAATTTATTTAAATTGAACAAATAGAATTTTACAAATATTACAAAATTATGTAATTTTCAATAGTATTCACACGCAATAAGTACAGTGTTTGTGTTTCATAATAATATGTTTAATTTGTTTGTTTTTTAAATTAAACATCCTCATATGACTAATTTTAATTATGTTCTCAAAAAAATACAAATGTGTGAAGTAGTTATTCATTCTGTTAATTAAATTTACTAAAAAGGAAATTTGCAAACTTTTTAATATTTTTTACCAAGGAGAATCAATATCAATCTTAAATTTAGAATAGTAATACTAATAATAATATTATAATATTTTAGGTAATTAAAGTATAAGGGTTAACTTAATCTTACTTGGTCTGTAACGGCACTACATGAGTCAAGTAGGTTTGAATAATTATACTTCTATTTATTGCTTTATATTATCTTGGATTGTTCATTTATTTATAAATATAAGATATATTTATATTTATAACTAAAAAGATACAAAGACAAAAATAGAACAATCAATGTGACTCCTCTTTCAGTAATGAAAATTCTTCAATGAGGTAAAACATCGTATTTTTAAAAAAACAATCACAAATTTTATATGAAAATTAAATTAAATGAAAATAAGAAATTTCATCAATTTCCCCTTTGGTCTAGTGGTGAGGATTTTCGCCTGTCACGCGAAAGGCCCGGGTTCAATTCCCGGAAGGGGAGAAAATATTATCTAATAATCTCCCGCATGCGGGCATGTTATAAACAGAAAATTAAAAAATTAAAAATTAATTTCTTTTCTCATTTATCTCCATGTGACAATGTTTTGGTCTTAATCTCCATAAAGTATATACAAATATGGAAGTTCTAATGTAACTTTGCCTTCTTTGACAAAGAACCTACCAAAACAAAATAAACCAAATAAAGGATTTTAAAATATTGATTCACTTTTT
>RCNN01000531.1:0-39619 GCA_003667245.1 Heterostelium multicystogenum
CTTACCCTTACCCTTACCCTTACCCTTACCCTTACCCTTACCCTTACCCTTACCCTTACCCTTACCCTTACCCTTACCCTTACCCTTACCCTTACCCTCTACCCTCTACCCTCTACCCTCTACCCTCTACCCTCTACCCTCTTAGTTCCTCTTGCGGGAAAATGCTTTTTACATAGCTATTTTTAATTAAACTAAATCCACTTTATTTAAACCTAAAACAACCTGTTGACCTAATAATATATCTATCTATTAATGAAGACACTGATCCAAATCATCTGAGTCCAAAACTCTATTAAATCCTCCATCATATACTTGATAAACTGTAACTACATTGAATTGAGTTAAATTCCACCCCAACAAGAACGATGACCTAACTAGTCATCTAAGAGATTCGATACTTCTTTTTGAGACCACGTGCGTAGCTGACCGATTGTTGAATTGCATACTGAAGACATCCATCCACAATTCTTCCATATCTATGATCTGTGAGGGAGAGATTGAGTAGAATTGCCTGTTCTTCTGAAGAAATCGATGCTGATGTGAGACACATATCATCCCATGAGCTTGGAGATCCTGAAAACATTCCGATCTTGATATTATTGAACATTAAGTGAATCCTCTGTTTGTCTGAGATCGATACTGTCGGGAAACATTCATTCTATTCAAAAGTACTCAAATCACTTATCATCGTGAGACTAGGAGTTAAAGATGGAGATTGTTCTGCCAAGAGTGTTGGAGCCTTTCATCTTGTCCACTTTGAACTCTTGTTGAATGCCGTCCAGCTTTCCAAATGAATATGCGAATGCTGAGTTGAAACATTTAGACAAGTTGTTCTCATCGTGATGAATACCATTGTTGCCTGTCAGTTGGCTGAGACCTTGTTTAAGAATGATTTCACAAAGTGTATTAATGTCTTCGTCTTTGATAAATTGTATGATTGTTGATCTGAGCTCTCCAATGTCGAATTACTTCCAGTTGAATAGTCTTTTGACCGAGGAGAGGTAGCTCGAAATCTATACAGCTGAAGTCGCGAAGAGAGTAAGAGACCTTTGCCGCGTTGTAGAGAGCAACTGATTGATCCTTGCTGAACTATATCCATTGTTTTCAACTTCTCAAGTGATCGAGAATAGATGACTTTATGGTGGTGGAACGATGAGATCCAGTCTATCCCTGACATGAGTGTTTGTGAAGCCATAGATCGAAGAGTAACTTTGGCTCAAGAGTCAAGTCAGTTGTGATGTTGAATTCAGATGGGAACTCGGACATTGCAAGAAGTGTGAAACCACTCATGAATGCAATAGTGTTGGTCTTGTCGCATGCTGACTTGAGTCGACTGAAGAACTCTTTGAAGCAGCTCTCGATCTGCGTCATTGTGAATTGTTGAGTAGAGAGGGATGTGGACAGAGATTGCTTGACACGAATTGAATTGTTGAGACTGACATCATATTCGTCGATGTGAACGTGACCAGAGTTGTAGACCGCTCTCTTTAAACAGTCTAAGCCTCCAAATAGTTTTGGGTAAAACCTCGATCTGGATCCTCTCTCTCTTCAGTGACTCAATATCTATGATGTAGTTGCTGTTGTCAATGAAGAAAGAGCCGGCCATGTGGAATACACTCTTGAAGTTGCCATGAACTGAGGTTGCGAATTGAATGTCAGTTTGTGAGACAACATGCATCTATCAGAATATACCTACTGCTCTTTGTCAGATGGCGCACTGTAGAAACAAACATGAGATTAGTTGGACCAAAGAAAGGGAACTGCTGTATGTTTGATGCAATTGGAGCATACTGCTACAGAGCTTGTGAGAGACAGGAGTTTAGACAAACATGCTTTCGATAGAGATAGTTGGCACAAGTGAATTAAACAAAAGATCTAACAACAAGCACAAATATTTTACGCGCCTGAAAAACAAATGACAGAAGCACACATCGATGAATTGTTTTTCTCTCCAAATCTTCATATAACCTGAGCTTAGACCTGTAATATATATAGTTAGTAATGAGCCGATTCCAAATTGACTCTCGAACTGATGGACAAAGGATTCATATTCTAAGTGAGGTTCAAAGAATCGAAAGAGGATACGGCTGTTGACAGCGTGCACACCTCCATGCATCACATCATTGTATGCGACACGTGTTCCATTGCCAAAGGTGATGTTGATCTGTACAACAAAGTAGTTCTTGAGACTTTCATGCTGGAAAGAGATTGTGATGTTTCCTCGAGCAATCTTGTTTTACCAATGCCAGGAGCACTCGCAATCACGGTAAGTGGATGAGATGTACGGTCTTGGCTGGTACGCTTTGTTCAAACGACTTGAAACAAGGTCAACAAAATAATTGATCTCATTCGTCCTCCCTCGAAATGGAAGATCTCTGTTGGACAACTGTGGAGCAGAGTAGGTTAGCCCTTTATTTGTACATGTTGAATAGATAGTTACCGTTGGGGCAGGATACTGAACTGTTGGATTCCTATTCGCAAACCATTGCAACATTGATTCCATCGCTAAATTGATCAAGAGTACATGTTAGTAGTGAATGCTAATCTTTGATATTGCTTTGTGAAACTTACAAATGAAGCCATTTGATTGTTCTTGTTGGAGTTTGAGGTAACTACTGAGCTTCACGATGTCTCCAAAGTTGAATCCTATTTGCATCAGATGAGTATGGAATTTTGTGTCATTGAGAGCTCCATAGATAGATTTCAGAGTATTAAGGCCGGCTTTCAACAAAGAATCTGCAGTGACCGATTGTACAACCAGCTTTGGTGAGCACGTCAGCAAGAGTTACTTCAGTTTCTTCTTTAGTCGACGACATTGTCAAATATATAATAATGATGGTTAAATATTTAATAAATATAAATAAATGAAATTCAATGATTGAGAAAGAGTTTGATAATAAACAATTCATGAATATTTTATTCCTATTGAATGATCAATTTATCATTTCAGGAGTTTTTGCTCAACACCATAATACCGGACGGACCAACCATAGTTTTTGCATCACCAATGCTCAAATCAATGTAGAGATTTCTGATTCTGTGACTACTTTAATCAGTCTTAGATCATTAGAGTGTGACATGATAAGAAATTCACAATCATGTCTTCCAATACAGGTCCATTCTCAACAACCCTATTCTCTTCAGAATGTCTCCTAACTACTGTTTTTCAAATCGAGAATGCAATCTTTGAGCTTCAATCCATAAATACAGATCCTAACTCCATCACACATTGTATTGGACCTTATCACATCGAGCGAATAAATTGGAGTGAATGGTGATTCTAATACAAAGCTGACTCTCACCTCTGATTCGCTGAACAGAAAAATTCAATTCTATAGGGGAGAGAGACTATCAACACAATTCCAACATTCAAGATCAAAAGATGGAGCGAAAGGACAACTTAATATTTCATCATAAATATTGAGATCATCTCAATCTAGAATTTGTGTTAGAATATAATAATCGTTCACTTTTCTCCAAGAATCAACTCAAGATTCCATTAGAGAGACAACATGCAACTAAAGAAATTACTGATTAATATTTTGAATTTGGACATTAGAATGTAAACTTAATGCAATTACATTTCAAACATTACATTTCAAACAATTTAAATAAAATTATATCTTTCATATGAAAAATAGATTAAATTTATTTACAATTAAGTTTGTTCAATTGATAACCGATCTAATTATCATTCTACAGAGAATTCTTTTAGTCGAATCCAACAAATTAATATCCTCAGATATTTACAAGAATTATATTTTTAATTAATTATAAATAGAAAATTAACATAGTAAAATAAGAATAATTAATCCTAAGATGATGAGAATTTCCATATCAGGATATTATTCGATATTATGAATCCAATGGCGGTTACTGAATTCATTGATTCGATAATTTTTTGCCCTTTTAGAAATGTTATTAATTTAAATCTGAGAATGATTTTATCTATGATCCATAGTTTATTTATATCAAACAAGATACATGAAATATCAAAATGGATAATGAAAAATAATAAATCAAAAATTATGTATTGATGTAATTTTCAAAAATCATATTACCCTCAAATTGTGTGGGGACAAATTCTTGTTAACACACACATCCTATGGGGTATACTATCTTCATCACTTTTATATGGACTAATAACATATTAAGTTCATCAATCATCTTTATAAAAAACATTGATTTCACTTTGAATTAAAAACAAATAATTGTATTTTATTTAAATGTTCTTAGTGCTTCTTACATGGAATTATTTTTGTTTAAGTTCATGTTGTTCAAAATGTTCATTGTTGTGGAAAAGGGGTAGATTTATTGTTGGTTGCTCACTAAGTATTAATACCAATATTGTGAGACAATGATCAATCACAGTTATTATTTAATGGTTTAATCATGGAATAGTAATATAACCATACAAAGGGGTAAATAATACACATTATATATGGAGAGGGGTTAAATGGTGTGTTAATAAATTTAAGACCATCCTTCATGAAATGAATTACCTGAGAAGTGTTGTATAGAGTTGATTATATTTGTGTTCAAAACAGAAGGTTGAAATAGTAAAACTTAGATGAAGTCGACGCCTTTAAATAAGAAGGAAAATTTGGTACAATTTTTATCATTTCAATCTTTATCTCATCTATTACCAACTATTATAAGAATTCGTACTTGAAATTTTACTTTAAATATTATTGATATAAACTCTATATAAATAATAATATAACACTATTAACTAAACATTCGTTGACTAAATTTAATTTAATATATATCCATAATCCTAGATTATTGTTAATTATTAACCACAAGAGAAATGGGAAGAAAAAAAATAAAGATTGAAAAAATAAATGAAGAAAAAAATTAGACAAACAACATTCCGTAAGAGAAAGGATGGATTATTCAAGAAAGCAATTGAACTAAGAATGTTGTGTGATGTTCCAGTATTTTTAATGGTTGGAGATCCTTGTACTCCTTCAAATTTTAAATTCTACCAATTTAAAAGCAATAACATTTCAAATGATTCTTTAAAACAAATACCAATCCCAATGGACCAATCTTATGTCTATTTTGAAAATGATGTAAGTTAAAATAAATGATTGTATTTTCTATTGTTTACTTACATTTGTAAATAGTTACAAAAAAATTTGCAAATCATTCAAATTATGTTAAAATTAGTAAAAAATTAAACGATGAATCAAGTATTAATCACCCCTCTCTCAGTGCTGGTCTAAACTTTTTAGAAGATCAAGAAGTTTCATATACACCAAACTCAAATGGAAAAAGACAAAAAGAGTCCAACTTTTATGAAAATAATAATATTTACGAATTAAAACCTCTATGTAATGAAATTCAACCCAATTTTCTTGTAGACTACTCTCATAATAGTAAATGTTTTATAACCAATCCATACTTGGTACACAATACAATTTAGATACCACTCTACCTGTACAACAAACTACCTACTTACAATCTTGTGATTCTACCCCTCCAAATCCTTCTCCACTCTTGCCTTCACACAATTTGTCATTGATATCTCAACCATTACAGAACCCTCCTTCCCCAATTATGGTCAATCTAGATTATCAACAAAATTTCCCAAACACAACATTCTTTAAACAAGAATTCTATCAATATTAATAAAAATTTCTGTAATTATTAAATATGTTTTATTCAGAATAGGAGTCGCCAAAACATGAAATTGTCAATTGACTTGAGCTGCTCCTCTCTTTTGGTGGAAGAGGAGGTTTGTCAGTAGGTGGTGGAACTGGTTTATGTGAAACTCTTTTTGGGGGAGGCAGCAGGAGGGGTAGAATTTCCAGGACCAGCACCTGCGGCTGATGTAGGAGTAGAGATGCTAGGAACAAAATAAACACCCTCAATAAGTGTGGGAGATGCCTGTAGATTTTTTCAGATGCTGGCGGATGTGGCTGGGGAAGCAGGTGTAGCGAGTGTGGGTGGTAACGGTGGAAGTGTTTTCTTTGGTGGGTGTGGGCGGGAGTGACTTTGATGGAACTGCTGGTTTGTTATTGATGGAATTTGGTGGTGTTGTTGGAGAAATGGGTGGTGTTGATGATACTTGTGAAGTATTTTGTTTTAGACCAACTGTAATACTGGAACCATTCTGAGATTCTATTTGTTATATTATCAGTAGGTGTTGAGTTGGTTGGAAAAGCATAAGTGAATCGCTTTGACCTCTGGTTTTTTTGGTGCGACAACAATATTTTGTTGTGAAAGCGATGAAGATCCGCTTATTGGTTGTGGGTTGTGGTTGACAATGGTTGGAAGTTGTATTTCAGGCTCCGATGTTATAGATGGAATTGGAATAGATTTTAATGTTTGGTAAAGTAAATTCTTCGGATGATGTTTGATTTGGAAATGATGATGGTGATGATGGTGCTAAATCGGGCGAAGATGTCGTTGGTTTCTTGGATCCAGCTACCTCTACGTTTGGATTAGTTTGTAGTACAAAATTACAAAAAGACAACAATGAGTTTTGGTGAGTAAGAGGTTTTGGTGGAGTAGGAAATGTTGTTGGAGATAAAGGTCTTTGTGATGTTGAGGGTGGAAGTGATGATGGGATGGGAGGGAGTTGGCTCAAACTTGATGATTGGTTGGTTGTTGTCGTTGTTGATGAAATTGGTGGTAAATGTGAAAATGAAAGTGATCCAGAGTAGGGTGATAGAGAGTGTGTAGAAATCTTGTCCTGGAAGAGGAAGTGTAATATTGGGTATCTCAGAAAGTGAATCATTTTATCAATCGATCTTCATTATCACTATTATCACTGTAGGTATCTGTAGGATCAGCAGCAGATGGAGATATATTTGAATTCATAGTAGACAAAACTGACTCAACCGACAAACTCTCTAGTGATTCTTGGTTGGATTCTATTGCCTGGGATGGGTTATCTTCTTTTCTGGAGTTTGCGACACTCAGATAGGTGAAGCATGACTTACAAACTCTAACTGGCTTACTACTATGATTATCCAATTTAAATGATTGGTCAGAAACATTTTCCACAAACGACATTACCACATCTTCTGCAATGATGCTATATAGGGTTTAAAGCATTAGATTAAGATACGGATTGAAAAATAATTTAATATTTTCATACTCTTCTTCTTATTGTAGTGAATTTAATACTACATTCCATACATTGCAAAGCTTCACTATCTGGAATCCAAACAGGTGCAGTCCGCTGATTTTTCTTTTTCTTTCCTCGGTTTTCAAAATTTTAATATCTAGATGATTACGTGCAGAGTGGTTAGTTTTTTTTGTAATATCACAAAAACAACGAGTTAACCTACTGCTATATTGTCTATTCATTCTTGCAACTGATCCTTCATTTTGTAATAGGAACTTTAGTTGACTTTCAAATGATTGTATCCAAGATGATTTTTCCTGTTCATTTTCAGCAAAAACTGTAAATGATTTTGTTGTATGAATAATTTGGAACGAATTTTTGTATTCTAAATAGATTAAAGAATTTAATAAAAACTGTATAGAATGAATGATATAACCAATGTTATTACTTGACTCCTTATCATCTAAATTGACGAGCTTCGAGTTTGAAAGTGGTAGAATTCTGTGAAACTTGTAAATTGGATTCGCAACTGTTGTCTCAGTTTTAGTTCCATAAACTAATGCATCGCTGAACAAAATAAACCAACGTTTCTTTGGTTCTTTTCTACAGACTTTGGTTAAATATCCCTCTCTAACAAATGTTCTAAGTGGTGCCAACAATGGCTAATTTTGTGAACAAATTATTATTAGATTCATGAAGTAGCCAAGTAAATTGATACGTACTGGTACATAACCTGTAAATCTTCTTTGAATACTGAGGATCTTTTCTGAGTTTTGTTTCTCACGAATGCTCTCATTGATATGGTCAGCAACTTCTGAAACCTTTGCAAGTGCCTCTTCAATAACTTTGTAATCACTAAACTCCTTAGGTGTCAGTTGAATAAGGCTTTGCAATAATAGTTTATAACGAGGAATACGTTGTACTGGCATAATCAAAAGAGATGTGAGATCCAATCCAAAAGCAGAATCTACACTGATTTTCTTGAGGAACAAACCAAAATCTTTTGACTCTGTTGATTTTTCTTTTAGCTTAGCAATCGCTCGATCGTAGTTGGAGCAATACTCTGTATACATCTTCAAATAAGGAGCCAATTTTAAAAAAATATCTCCCATCTTCTTGTTGGAGTACCATGTTGTCATACGATCCTGGATGGAATTGAGCAACTCTCTATTCACAGTCAACAAATCCTCAATATGTCCAAACACCTGTTGCAAGGTCTTTGCCGACACCAATGGAGGTTGAATGGTTCGCAATGGTTTTAAATAATACTAAAAATTATTTTTTATATTGTGAAGATATGATATGTTAGTATCATGCTAGTAGGTGGTGTTTATCTATATAACCCCAGTGCTTTTTTGACAAATCTTTGATTGATTTTTTTTTGATTTAAAGATTTTCTTTCTACAACAATCAATGAAATTTGAATAAAACTTACTTGTACAATTATTTCTAAATTTCTAACATAAATGATTTCGGTGTCTAATATTTCTTTGGCAACTTTATCTCTATTTTCATTTTGTATCACTAAAATTTGATTAGCAACAGAAATGCAGCGGATGTATCAAACATACCTAATTTTGCATAACGCTTTCTTGTTATCCATGCTTTAACAAGGGAACCAATAAGATCATTAGTATCTGCCATTTGCTGAAGCTGGGTGTAATGTAAATAAATAAAATGGTTTTATCTGATAAAGTTTTCTTTTGTTGGCAGAATAACAACTGTCCTCAATAACTAGTGACTTTACTGTATAGATGGTTGAAGAAAGGGGCGTAATATATTTGTGAATAATGAATGATTGATTTTACAAAAGAATACTTAGGATTGTTTTTGTTGTCTGAAAACAACCTCTCAAAATGTTGATAGAAAAAACCAAAATTAAAAAAAAACAAAAAATAAAATAAAATAGATGTGGGAGGCTTAAAACAATGTTGCAAATATATTAGTGGGTGGCAATGTTTAAAAATATCTTTAAAATTTATTTACAATTGGTTTGGATTCTATAGTGAAAATAAGCTTATAATAGATTTCTTTCTTGGTTGAGGCATAACAGGTGATGGAGTCATTGATATATTTACACCAGTATTCACTCCATCCGATACACATGACACGATAGTTGGAGAGCTTGGTGGCTTACTCTTTTGGAATGGAGATCTAGATTGGTTAGATAACGGTGGTAGTGAAGTTGTGATGGTTGGAGTCGAGCTAGATTGGATATCACCTCCATTGTTATTGTTGTTATTGTTGCTTATGTTGTTGTTCACCAATTCTGTACTATTATTTATATTGCTGTTGCTGCTATTGCTGCTCATTATCATACTGCTTGTTGCGATACTACTAGAGTTATTGTTACTGTTATTGTTTGTTATGCTTGTTGTAGTGCTATTGAAAGAAGATGCATGAGAAAGTGCAGGTGAATGGCGACCTGTATAGAGATAGAGGGCTGAATCATCATAGAATTTATTAGAATCCATAACACCACTGTTATTATTAAGTCTAAGTGAAGACATATCTACACCACTCAGCGAGTTGGGAGTTAACGATACATTATTGGAAGTCCCAATATTATTGTTGTTGATACTGCTGCTGCCACTATTGTTGTTATTGTTAATTGTACTAGTGTTACTGTGTCCCATTAGCTTTAATTGTTGTCGTAACTCTATGATTTCTTCCTCCAACTGAGCATGACGACGCTCATGACGCTCATTTTCCATCTCATATTCTCTGATGGTATTCTTGAGTTGTGATATATCTTTTTGGTGGATTTCAATGGCCTGTCTGAGCTCTAGATTCTCTTTTTCTAGACCATAGACAGTCATTTCTAATCCCCTCAATTTGAAGACTGGAGATTGTAATGGATCTCTTTTCTCACCACCACTGCTACCTGTTGATGAAGTACTTGTAGTGGAGTTTGGTACATTTAAGGTAGTTGCCATAGTAATTCAAGTATATAAAAAATAAATAAATAGAATGGATTAATAATTAATAATTAGAAAGCTATACACTTGAAGTAGAGGTAGAATAAAAATGAAAATATCAACAACAACAACAACTAATGAGGCTTGTAATGGTTGTAGAAGAAAAGACAAATACAAATTAAAAAATACTATTATACAGTTATAGTTTGTTGAATGAAAATAATAATCCAAACAAATAGAATAACAACAATACTAATTTTATTATTAAATTAAATTGTCAAGCAAATTAAACACACTCACACAAATATATAAACCCCCACTCATTTTACACCCACACTCATCACCAAACTTATTTAATAAAATACACAAATAATATTTAAAAAATGAATTTGGTTCATATTATTATTATTATTATTATTATTATTATTATTATTATTATTATTATTATTATTATTATTATTAGATTGATGGCGGAGGGTGAATATCTACATTTTTCTATAATTAGAATAAACTGTTACCTTTGTTCACAATTCATCCTCATTTGGTAAAACTTAGATTTCAAAAAAAAAAAAATCAACCCTGATTTTAAACAGGGAAGTGCATTGGTTGAGGGACTAATGGAAGACGATTTTCCAACATCAAATCTAAAGAAAGTACAATAAATTTGTTTTTTATAATATTCTTTTTATTTATTTATTTATTTTATAATTACATGTAAATTAAAATGAAGATTTGTCCAATCTTTAAAGTTTTAACAAATGAAAATTTAATTAAATATATTTTTAATCTATCTTACGATCTAAAAGAATGTGGTAGTTGGAGAAGATCATATGATCACTGGACATCTTTGAATGATTTAGTTAAAAACAATCACTATGGGATTATTTTAGAAAGAATAAAACTGAATCATCATATTCTGGTTACTAGTGATAGCCTTCTTCTTTTCATTCGATCTGTCAAGAATATAGATATATTTAGACAACTATATCCCAAAAAGAGTCATCTTTTTATTGATCCTTATTTGTTAATTTCAGCAATTGAAAATGGATCTCTGGAGATTTTCACAACGTTATTCAATCAAAACTACCCATGTACACTATTTCAAAAGAACTACTCAAACATTGCTAATCTAATGAAAAGATCATGGAACAATCAGAGCTATGATATTTATTATTATCTTATCAGCACCTACAATAATATATTCGATTCAATTGGCTATAAACAGAAAGCTGTGGATTTATTTTCGATCTCCACAATAAAGAAAAACAGGAATTGCATTAAGGATTTCTTTGAAAAAGCCCCTAGTTGGTTTAAATCCAATGTACTTCAACATATCTCTGAAATTCCCTTCGAAAATGTACTTTTATCTAAAGAATGGAAATATATTCATTTATTATCAGTGAACAATTCGATAAAGTCAAACAATTTCAGTTCTATTGCATATCACCTATTAAATATGGAGAATATAGATATTTCAGATATTCATTGTCTTAAATATATATTATCAAATTCATATTTATTTAATTTGGATCTTGATGAGATGGCAGCTAAATCTTTGGATAGATTAAAGATAGCTTCAAAATCTGTAGAGATTAATGCATCAAATTTTTCAACCTATAAATCTAGAATTGAATCATTAGGCACTCAATTTCTCATTGTGGAGTCAATATTGTATTTAATGGAATCTAATTCTGGTCTATCAATTCTTTTGGAAGAATCATTGAATAAACAAATGGCTACAATATTACAATCCAACAAAAATTTATCCTTTGGATGTGGGATATATTACTCAATGTTTCCCTTCAACCAAATCATTCAATACCGTTTGTCAATATGGAAATCTCAAACAACTATGCACAGCAATTCAAATTTTGAACATTAACTCAATATCAATTAAGGAGGCAATTGAATCATCTACATTAAATAGTAACACCTCAATCATTCAATTTCTTATTGAACTTTTTGGATATAGAGTTAAAGATAGTATCATTCCCCAGTCAATAGTAATTAACTCAAGTTCAATTTATTTGATTGGATATCTCCTAGAAAAAGATCCATCAATGGATCTACCTCAATCTACTCTAGTTATAATGGATGCACCGTTTTTACATTATTTGGTTTCAATGAGTATTCTTTTGCCTCGAATATTAGAGCCACTGGATCTTCCTAGGATTGCACTGATTGCTTGTAGAAATGGATCATTTTCAATACTTCATGTTTTAATCGAAGGATTGCCAGAGATGTTCACCCCAAAACTTTTAAGTCGAATGTTCAAAGAATCATTATCAGGAAGACACATAAATATTGCCAAGTTCTTAGTACAGTCCTCATTGTGGTCGAGTTTCTCAAATCTAACCATTCCAATCGATTTCATTGGAAAACTAGGGTATTTAGATCTATTTGTTTCGGTTTCTGATCAAATGTCCCAGAATACCATGGATTTAACATTGAAGAAAGGAATTAAATATGGCAACCTACCTCTAATTCGACATTTGCAAAAAGATAAACCATTGACATCAGAATTAAAGAAAATAATAATAGAGAATGGACACATACATATAATTCAAGAATATCTGAATCAGTTTTCTGATGATTTAAAGTGGCTGGCATGTGCAATAGTCGAGAATCAAATAGACATCTATCAACTACTATTCAATCATTTAACAATCCAAGAAAAGTCATATGTACTTCAATATCTATTCCCAATGCTGATCAGTCGCAATTTATTGAATATAAATAAAAATCATCCAATTATATTATATGCCAAAAATAATGGCGCTATAATATGATTTCATCGTCATAAACTCTATATATTGTTTGGAGTAGACCATCTATCAAACCATGGACCTTCTATTTGATAATTTAATTTGTCTTTTTCATTAATTTCGCTATCTTTTTTCATCAATATATCTACATCACTATCCCAAGTACTATAGTCGATAGGGATTGATCGTTGTTGGGACGATCTCAGTTGCATCTTTGTTTCATTTTGAGATTGATCCAAAGGATAGAAACCACTGGGATCTTTTGTCTTTTGAAATCGTAAGTCTATTGTCCACCTAATTCTCTCGGTTAAATTAGGAAGACTCTGATGACAAGTAGTATTTTTAAATAAAACAATCGAACCTTTCTTTAGTCCGAATGTATTGACAATGGGTGAAGTATCATTTAGATGAAGATGCTCTTTCAATATCTCAAGATACCAAGAGTCTTTTAGATCTCCTCCTTTCAGTCGTTGTAAACGATGCGGAAAAATGTGGTTATTCGGAGAAGCGAGAAGCTGCAATGCACCATTTGATTCAGTTATATCTACAAGTGGAATCCAGCATGTAATTTGATTGAGTAGTTCTGATCCTTCAACCAAATATGCTGCATCTTGGTGCCAAGGTACTTCAAAACTCTGATTATTAGGAGTTTTTACTCTTAGATTCCACTCTGGATGTCCACTGATATCGCTGGTCTCAAGAAGTTGCTCCACAACGTCCAAGAGATTCTCATTGCAGAATATAGCTCCAAATGCTCTACATAGATGTCCAGCAAACATCGTATGCAACATGATGGAAGTTCCTTTAAATTGTGATTCCATTTCAATGATCTTTCTATCGATATCATCATCTACAGAGATATCGCTGCATGATATCTTATTGTTCTCTACCAAAAGTGCAGCTAGCTGTTTGAGTTTTGATCTAACCTCAAGAAATACATCGTCTAAATAGTATTTATCGATGAACTCATTGATAATGAGGTAACCTTCATGATTAAATCTATCAATTTGTTCAGCAGTTAATTGGAACATCTTTATAATTTAATAATCTGTGCAATTAAATAATAATAAAATAAAAAATCAAAACACAAGTCTGTTTTAACCATTTATCATTACAAACCATCGATTTTTATGTTCGACAATTTGACACTAAAAGTTTTATTTATATTATTAATATAGAGTTTATGTTTGGAAGGTTATGTACATTATTTATGGATGTTAGTAGTTAGTGTAAAAGTTGGTTGAAATTTGAGGATTTTGGATGACAATTTAAAACCATTTCCATTATCATCTTGTTATATGCGACATTTACATCTAGTCTTTCACCCTCTTTAACTATAACGCCGTTGATTGATTTGATTTCAGTTGGTTGGCCTCGAATGACATCAACTAACATGCTTGAGTAGTTGGTGCTTGTTTCTCTCTGCAATGTTGGCTACATATTTGAATCCTTCCTCTGTATCTTCTCCGTATGGTAACTTTATGCCCTTAGCTTTGCAGACCTCCATTCCTTCTCCAATGATCTTCTTCATTAAATTCTTTGAGTATTCATCTTGGACCAAATAGCCATTAGGAACACCCAAAACTGCTGATAATGGATTAATTGCTGCATTTACTACCACCTTACTCCAAACTAATGAATCAACATCGTAACTCAACTCACTAATAATTCCAGCTTCGTTCAAAATAGCTCCTAGTGCCTCCAATGCACGCTTTTCTTCTATTGTTTTTGGTTCACTATCGAATGCACCTAGGTGCTGTTTGTTCAGAACACCAGCCAGTGATGGGGATGCTAGATAAGTCAAACCACTTCCAGTGTGTCGAACTGAACCAGCACCAGCCATTACAGCTCCGTTACTTGTAACACCTTGCCAAACTTTGTTCTTAAATCCTTTCTCATTGATTGTATTCTCAATTTCCTCACGATTACCAACACCATTCTGGAGAGTTAAGACTATGGCGTTTGGATTTCCACCAACCATTTTTGCTGCGGTCAAAGAAGCTTGTCTTGTAGAGTGCGATTTGACTAGAACCAGGCATAAATCTGGATATGAACCATCCTTTATAACATCCAAAGCATCTAAAGTAGCTCTAACAGATGTAATTGTTTCTGGTTTACCTTCTAAATTAAACAAGGTTAAACCATTCTTATTTATACTATCGACATGCTCCCTATATAATTGAACTATATTAGAATCTCTAATTATATTAATGTTAATATAAATAATCATACTTCCAAGCAGAAACCATCCAAACATCTGCAAAATTCTTTGCTGCCAGCTTTGCACTAAAGAAACTTCCCATGGCACCAGCTCCAATTACCACAATCTTTGGTCGTTTGATTCCATTTGGTGTAAGGAAAAATCTCTCTGTTTCGATTTTTAACGTATGTTCTTTTTGTTGTCGTGGTTGAAGCTGATGTTTCTCGCTGATGGTCTTGGCAATGGTCATTGTTGATGCCAACTTGTTCTCGATCTCCTTTTCTTTTGCTTTTAACTCTTTTAATCTCTCTTTGATATTATCGCTGTTATTCAAATATTGACTGTTACTATATAGATTTTGATTGGTGTTTTCTACAGCACTACCACTATTACTATTTAATATACTAATAAATTTTTTGGACTCCTCTTCTTTCATTGTGAAAGAATGTTGTGGAGTTGGAAACTGTCGTTGTTCAATTTCTTTTTTGAAATTCTTTAATCCATCTTGGATTGCCGGTGAAAGACTTGCATATTGCTTGCAAAATTTGGGCATAAAATCAGAGTAAAGTCCTAACATGTCATGATAAACCAAGACCTGTCCACTGGTACCAGATCCAGCTCCAATTCCAATAGTAGGTATTGACAGTTGTTTGGTGATCATCTCACCAACCAGTTGAGGAACCATTTCAATAACAATCGCGAAACAACCGGCCTCTTGCAATGCAAGAGCATCTTCGAGTATGGAGATGGCTTCATCTGAGGTCTTTCCCTGTAGTTTGAATCCTCCAAATGAGCTAACTGTCTGTGGTGTAAGTCCGATGTGTCCAACCACTGGAATACCAGCACGAACAATCTCACCAATTGTATCTTTCATTTTGGCACCACCTTCGAGCTTGACTGCATCAACACCACCCTCCTTCATCAGTCGTATAGCATTGTGAAGAGCATCACGTGGAGAGGTTTCAAAACTACCAAATGGCATATCACCAACAACAAATGATCGCTGGGTGCCACGCATCACAGCCTTGCAGTGGTGGATCATAGCGTCCATTGTAACAGTAGTAGTTCCCTTATCACCCAGAATAACCATTCCTAAAGAATCGCCAACCAAAGTGATATCGATTCCTGCTTTATCCACTTCTTTCGCACTGCAATAGTCGTAAGCAGTAACCATTGAAATCGGTATGCATTGTTTATACTTTTTCTTAATATCTAAAATGGTTGTTTTCTTTACTACAGCAGCATCTTCATTGGTGTGAGTTGAGTAATTTCTAATATTATTGTTGCTGATGGCAGAACTATTTTTATATCTATATCTATACTGTTGGTTCCTATTATAACTGTCGCTTGAGTAGTATGACTTTATATTATTGACTTTATATTTATTGCTTATTAGATGGCTATGAATTGAACTGATTTTATAATTATTTAAATTTGGTGTGAAACTAGCATTAATATTATTAACTAAATATCTTTTACTTAAGATATTTGTATCGAAATTACTATTCTTTAGAAAATTCATATTAAACTATTAATAATAATAATAATAATTAATATAATATATAGAATGATATATATTAAAATTAATATAATTATAGTATAAATATATTGAAATCTATTTATTTAAATTGTCAAGTAAATATTATGTAACAGTTATTTAATGAATAAATAATAAATATAAACAACAAATAGGATTTGAACAAGATCTAACCAATGTAATAGGGTTGGTGTTGTTGGGTGGTGGAAGTCGTGTACACCAATATTCTGTCTAAAAATATTGGTTATTTGTTGTTGTTGGTGGTTTTGAAAAACTGGTAAAGTTTATGTTTGTTGCTAATAAAAATCAAAAACTAGTTTATTGTGATGCCCGATCAATTATAACTTAGGGTACACTTTAGATTTTAAAAATCTGACTTGTAGTTGTTGAGTGATAATTGATATGATTTGAAGCACAATTATAGTAATAATACAATGATAAATATTTGCAATTATTTGTTGTTGAGATCAAACTTGAAATGAATAAGTGAGTGTAATTATAATTTTGTGTGACAATAAAGTGCAGTAAACTTTTAAAAAAACTAACTAACCTCTCGAAAAGAATTAATAAAACGGAGATTGTTCGAATGGGATTCCGATTCATGACTTTTTGATTCAATTTATAGTGTGCAATATTAAAAATTTTGCGAAATTTACATTTCCATAAAAGGTTTTTGATAACATCAGGTGTTGGGATTTTTGTTAATTTTGTTTGTTGTTTTTAATAACACCATTATTTCTTGAATGTTTTCTAAAAACTGAGCTGAGTACCAAGCAAATTCCCAAAATATTATGATTGTAATAAAAAACAAGTAACAAGTTCAACACATTATATCTGCTGATTTATTGAGGTTGGTATCAAATCATAAAATACCCTTTTAAAGAAATATAAAACAACATTAATCATTATTCTTGAGAATGAATTTAAGAATTTTGATTAATTAATAATATATTAATAATATATTAATAATATTTAATATAATATATTATATTAATAATATTTAATATAATATATTATATTATTATATTTAAATCAATGATTGAGTTTAAACATTGTAAATACAAAGATAACTACTAGAATTCTTTATGATAAAGTAAATATAAATGGCGGTGCTTAAATGCAATTGAATTACAAACTACTGTGAAAATCGAAACGTTAAACGCATGATGATGTAGTTTTTACTTAAACAACACATATTTGGTATTAAGGTTATACAATGACAAACAACTATGCATATTTCTTTATCGTCATACATGTGTGGTAAACAAACTTTTTAATCCTGGGCTATTTAACATATTTTTTTTATTTTTAAGTTCTATAATTTTTGTTGTCATAACTATATATAACAAATGATCAATAATCAAGATTCGTTGTGTTTTCAACAAATAATAATTATATTGCAAAAATAATTTTAATATAATTTTTCGAGCCAAATTTTTATTAATCAAAATTAATTTAGTTATTTTTGGCATCATCACCTACTTAAAGAAATTAGCAAAAGCCAATCATTTAGAGTCATCTAAACATTTAAATATTAGTAATAATAATTATCACAATGAATAGAAAAGTTTTTGTTGGAGCAATTCAAAATACGAATGGTTCCAGTTTAAATCAATCATCAAGATCCTCATCATTTCTCTACTCCAGTGTCATTGCAAAACCATTACATGTGCGTAACTTCACTTTCTTAGGCCAACCTCAATTCAAAAAACAGTCACCAGAGTATCAATCGTAATAGCACATTGTATGCACATACCAATCGTGAGCGACTTGTTCAAATTGAAAAAGAATTTGTTCCAATTGAGCGCCATCAACCAAAGACCTTATCTGATAATATTGCTCGATTTGCTGTATGGACTTTGAGAAAGTTATCAAATCTGTATGTTTAAATTTTTGTTCTCTGCTTTTCGATCAACTATTAATATATTATATATATATAGTGTATTTAAAGAGAAATATATCCACTATGCATGTGTATTGGAAACAGTTGCTGCTGTGCCAGGAATGGTAGCCGGTATGCTACAACACCTAAAAGACTTTGCGTCGTATGGAACACAACAACTGGATCAAGATTCTGTTGGACGAGGCAGAAAATGAGCGAATGCACTTGATGACATTCATGGAGATTTCAATGCCAACCAAATTGGAGCGTAATCTCATCACCTTGCACAGGGAGCCTATTGGAATGCATTCCTCTTATTCTATCTTATCAGTCCAAAGACAGCCCATAGATTTACTGGTTATCTCGAAGAGGAAGCTGTCATTACATGTATGTGTTATTAGTTGATCATCATAGAGATTTATTATTAACAATGTCCATTTCTTCTTTAGACACAAATATGTTAAAAGATTTGGATGCCGGTAAAGTTGATAATGGTAGATGCACCCCAAATTGCAAAGGAGTACTGGGGATTACCACATGATGCCAAGCTTCGTGATGTAATCTTTGGTAATTCGTCAAGATGAGGTTGATCATGGTCATGTCAATCACCAACTCTCCAATATGATTGCAACTGGAAATGAAAGTCCTGTAAAGTTTGAATCACACGATGATTCAATCAACATTGACATCGAAAAAGAAAAGAAAAAACAAGAACACAGCAGCAACACCAACACAATTAAATATAATAAATAATATGAGTAATCTACTTTTGTACTATTCGTTGTTGTTGTTATTCTTCGTCATCTTGATCTTCATCTTCACTTTTCATCATAAAAATTCATCACCTTCAATGAGAGTTCCAATTTCCTATAGAAAAATGAATAAAGATTGATTAGTATTTGAGGTATTGTAAAGAGTTGAGATCAATATTACTTGTTGATAAACTTGTAGAGGGTTTTTCCAACAATCACCGGACCAGCATCGAACAGTATTGGCTGTTTGGGGAAACTAGTAAACCAACGAATGGGCAATCAGTTTCTTTCTTTTTCAATTTAAGTTCGGGCTCAACAGTTACATCCAAAGTTTCTTTCAAGTCCTCAAGTGTAACTGGTGTTTTACAGATAATGGTGTATTTCTCATCTTTAGCAATATTATTCTTTGAAAAAAGTCTGTTGTTGATATGGTTAGTTAGATGAACAACAAAAAAGTAAAGATCCTTGTCATCTTACAAAAATAAGTTTAAACTCTGTATCTGTCTCCTCGACAAAGAAATCGATAACATGTGATAATAAACCATTGTCTTCTGGTGTGAATAGACTTGGTGCTACTTTTTGGAACTTTAAAGGGACTATGGTTAATTAAATTGCTCGTTATTTGAACAACAATAATATTATCTAATGATATACATACGACATTCTTCCAGAAATTATCTAATTTAACAAGCTCTGCAGCTCTCTTTGTATAGAATTCTTTTGATTTTTTATATTCTTCCTTGTCAACCTTGAGTACCTCTAGATCACGTTTGTCACTCAAATCTGAGATCAAGTGGTACTGAGCAATTAACTCTTCGTTTGCACTCAGCTTTTGATACAGCTCATTTGCCGATTCCTCTGACACCAATGTCTTTGTTCTTTTGGTTGCCATCCTGCTTCTAATTAATCGTTTTTATAACAACAAATAACAAAACTAATAAATTAATAGTATGAAATCTGTAATCTTCAAAGTCGTTTTATCCTTAATTTCAATTAATTTGTTTTTTTTTTAATTTCATTTTGACGTTTTTTTGTTTGTTCATTGTTGCTTAAAAACGATATAACTTAAGATCCAATTAAGTCTAATATTATTAACAAGTCATATAATAAAAATAATAATAGTAGTATGGATCAACCATTGACTGAAGAGGAAGAGGATGAAATTTGGCAAAGAAGTGTAGAAAAATGGAAGAAACACAAAGAGGATAAGAGGATCGAACGTGAACGATTAATAGCTCAAGGAATTACTCCCCCCGAAGATACTGAAGAAGATGAGTGGAAAAATCTACCGATCTTCATGCAAGAACTCCCTGAAGGATCAAATCCCATGGTAGAGGCATTACAGGCAATTGCCGATGAGTGTTCTCCTGAGGAATTATCTGACAGTTTCAAAGAACAAGGTAATGAGAGATACCAACTCGCCAACGCTCCCACTACCAAGGACCCGGAGGAGAGAAAGCGTTACCGAAATGAAGCCATCTATTTTTACAATCGTGCACTCGATTCCAAATGTAAGGATATGAAGCGTAACTCTATTTGTCTCTCGAATCGTGCAGCGGTCAACATGGACTTTAAGAATTATGGACGTGTCATTCAGGATTGCACCATCGCTATCGAATTTTATGATGCAAACGTAAAAAGCATATTATCGTGCTTTAAAGGCAATGATTGCTCTATCAAAGTACGAAGATGCAGTAAAGCTTGGAAACCGTGCTTTGGGAGTTGAGTCAATCAAAGACAACAAAGAGATCATCGCACTTCGAGACGAAGCCTCTGCACAACTAGAAAAGATAGCAAGAAGGAAGAAGGAAAAAGAGGATGAAGAAAATAAAAAACAAATAGAGTTGACCATTCTCGCCAAGAAGCTAGCAACAAAGAAGATGACCCTTGGAAAACCTATATACGACCTTTCACAATACAATGCAAAGATATGGTTCGACAATGACAATGGTGTAGATAATGTTGGTGAAGGTCATTTTCCAACAGTTTTTCTCTACCCAGAGTTCAGCCAAAAAGATTTCGTCGTAGACTTCCAAGAAGGCTGCACTTTCGGTGATCATCTCGAGGTTATGTTTGAACAACAAGCACCATGGGACAAAGACCACAATTACAGACCAGACACTGTCGAGGTGTACTTCCAAAACCAACTGGACCGAGACTATATTACCTGATTCTGGCTCCAACAAAATAGACAGAACAAAGAAAAGATGGATTCGTGTCAAACACACCACAACCATCGATACTGTACTTTCACATCCTGAATATATCATTCCAGGCATACCCATATTCTACATATTATCGAAAGGATCTAAATTCGCTAAAAAGTTTTTAACTGGCGAGAACTAAAATAAATACAGATTTCATTTCCTGTTCACTATCTCTTTCTGATATAGACATTTGGTATCACATGAATCATTACTTTGAAATTAATTTCTATTGGTATTAGTTATTTATATAGCTATTATTTTATTTAATTGGTGGCGTCACCATTATTTTTGATGGTTTTGAAGTTTGTGAGTTGACCCTCAGTATCTGAAATTTCTCCACAGGACCAACGTTCAAACTTTTGTCATTTCCAAACCTCTATAGAATACATATTCGCAATAACGTCTCTCAGTAGTTGTGTCTTCAAGACCTGATGCACGTAATGTTTTGTAGTTATCACCACCGGTCTTTTCAGTGATATAACTAAGGAATACTGTTGGCATGTTATTTTCTTTTACGATTGCGGCAGCACCCTCAGCTTGAAGTTTACGGTCAAGCTTATCTTCGGTGTTACCAAAGTGAGTAACAATCACATTTACGGGCAACTCCATCTACACGGATGATGGCATCAATTAGACAAGCCAACTCTCCCTCTGGGGAAGGCAAGATAACATGCTTGCTGCTTTCGATTGGGAAAATAGAGAGCAATGCGCATCCCCATGTGTTTTCAGATGGTGCTGGTCCGAAATCGCTGTGCATGTGCAACTCGCTTGCCAACCACTCTACGAGATCACGGTTGGAAGTCATAATACGCGAGAGATCAGACTCCAAAAGACCAATAACGTTGACACCGTGACCACGGATGGCTTCGGTAATATTGGGGAAAGAGTTACGACCATAGTTGTCATATCCGAAATGAATGGTCCAGATCATCGATTTGATTTCAGTTGGGGCAATGTTCTCGACAGAGGTACTAGTTACAATACGTTTCATAGTGGTTACCAGCAACTGCAGCTTGAGTAGGGTGTGTGAGAGATTACGGTTGACAGAGAACAGCAAGAGGAGTACCAAAGCAACAAACATTCATAGAAAACTTCACGTGGTGGATAACTGATATTGAAGAGTGTCTGCTATCCTTCTTTGGTGAGGATGGACCACGTGATTCGAAATTCAAAGCACCAGCTCCCATTGCAAGGATACCGGCAATAACCATGGTCTGGTGACGTTCTCTAAGAAGTGTGGATCCCAAATACCATGGAATAAACTTGTAAGATACTACATAGATGGCCCAGAACAACAAAACAGTGTAGGTGATGAAAGCGTAGATAAACATTGAGACTGGACGTTGAGTGTTTGTCATCTTCTCAATGATAACATTCCAAAGTGCCATTGTGTAGCTGACCAAAATGCATCCCAAAACCAAACCAAACAAACCGACAGCAGTTGGTACAGTACCAGAGCAGAATCCATAGAGTGAACGACGACAACCATGAATATCAATGTGTTACGTGATGTCAACATAGAGGTTTTCTTTGAGATGACTATACCTGCAATCATTGCAAACGATGACCAAGATACCGGCTGGATATGGTCCGAGATTCAACCAACGAGGGATAACACCATAGCTAGAAAGGAAAAGCTGTGACATAAAGAGAACTCCACCGAATCCAATACCGGTTGTCAATGGACTGGATGAATCCTCCATAACTGGACGACGACGCTCTGACTCCTCGGTGCTTTCACGAAGCAACAAGACAACGGCAACAACGACCAACAATGCACCAAAGATGACCCACTCTTTCCAGGTCATGAATGGATTGACAGAGAGGTATGGCAAACGAATCAATGCATGGAAAACAATTGCCATCATATAGGAGAAGGCAACACGTTCACGACGTTGATTGGATCCGGCATTAGAAATAAAAGCACGGCATTGGCATAACCAGTCGAGTGCAAGACCTAAACCAACAAAAACTGTCTTTGTGACATGTGGATTCTTCCAGAGAATCAATTCGTGCTTCTCTACATTCTTGGGATCAATGTCATATGGGTAGATTGCAGCGAGTGCGTCAACAATGCAGCCCAGACCGAATCAAACAATCCGATCTTACCACAATGAAGTGACGAACCAATCCAAAGAGGAGCACTGGAGTGAACATCATAACTAAAAATGCTTCCATACCAGTGAATCCCATGAAAACCCATTGGATAGAACCAAATGATCGAGATGTACTCTACTACCAAACGACCAATTGAAAAATGCAAGAATAGTCTCACCAGCCAACGAACTCATCGAACGAAATGGCATTTGATCCACTACTACTTCCATAGTAAGCACCACCTGTGCTAGTACTCTCTTTTGATTCATTGCTTTATATGAATCTACTACTATCTAACTATGAAATAATAATAATAAAGACAGAAATTGAAAAAAAAACTAGTGTTGAAGTGCATAGTTTGCCAGAGGTGGTGTTTTTTTTTTTTTGTATTTTTATTTTTTTGAATTAAAAAAAATTAAAAAAGAGTAGCTGTATAACCGGTGCACATTGATGTCGCAGATTCCGATTTTAAGTTACCTCATATAGTTATATTTGATGTTGTATATCTAAGAATATATTTGAATTAAATTCAATACAATATCAATACTAGTATTGTTCATTGAATGAAATGTTGTCTTTTTTAAATATATATTCTTATACTTTATAAATGTATTTATAATATCATATATCTGAAAATGGAATATTGGAATTGATTATTTGTAGTAGTAGTACTGCTGTCGATAAACATCATACCATCAAAGTCAACGGATCAATTTGAATCACTTTGCAAATAAAACAAAACAAAAAAACCAAATAAAAAAATGAAAAAATTAACATGTTACTCGGTTCAAACTTAACTTGGATGTTGCATAAAGTGTTCGAAAGTGATTGATGTGCATAGTTTTTGGATCTGCAGAAGGTACAACCCAGTACAGGCACCAGAGCTGGCATAAGAACTTTTATTTAAAAAATTTGGTACTACATGACCCACCCAACAACGAGATTTCATAGTCTATTTGGACATTATTTTATTTGCTGTTGAATTTATCAAAGCAAAATGTACAATAAGTAAAGTTTGTGAGCGCTCAACATCAACAAAGAAACTGCCGCACAACGATTTATCATTCATTCCATTCATTCTTTCACTCATACATTCAGTTGTACTATACAAATGAAGAGAGCTAGTATCAATAATGATGGATATCATCAGATACCTGTCAATAACGAGTTTGAAGAAGATCCTTCATCATCCTCCTCCTCGGTATCAATGGTGCAGCCAATGTCCAAAATGGCTCATTCAATAACTTTAAACAAACACGAACTCACCAAAACAATTGCCTCCCAGAATAGATACGATTGGCGTCTCCTGAAGCGTTTGGTTCAAATCTTGCGGTTGTTGTATGCTGAGCCCCTCATCCAGGTCTGATGGTATTGTTCTTGTTGGGACTGGCAATTTCTCAAACCTATGCCTCAAGTTTGACTGGAAAGTTGCTTGCTAATGTGTATAACCTACCTCTCCGACGGCGATACTCACTCTTTGCCCGCTCATTGCTGTTTGGAAGTTTTCATTGACCTTGTCCGCGACCCTAGACTCGACCATCAAGTTCACACTCAGCATTATAGCATGGCGTTGGAGAAAGACTCTCTCCTGCCTCGCTATTCAAAACAATCAATCCATAACCAAATAGACCTTGTTCCTTCGGACATCTTGGCATTATCATAGAATCATGATCACTGCAACGTATACACTTCGGGACATTGATAATTTTACTACTCTAATGGCAAAACGTACTTTCTCAAATGATCACCGGGACCTTTGGTAATTGGATACTATACCTTCTCTGACATGGCGTTATATGGATGGTATGCACCTGCAATCATCTATGGATACTTTATTCTTGGATACATTGCCAACAAGTTGATCATGTCGCCTTTAGTCTCAGTATCTTTCCTTCAAGATAAATTAGAAGGTGACTTCGTTATCTCCATTTACGTATCCGTACTTTTGCAGAGTCCATTGCACTTCAAAACCTTTCACGTGATCCTTTCGTCTCAGAAACCATGGTTGAAGAAGAACAATCAAGACAAACAATTCGAAGTGCTTCTCGATAACAAAAAGAAGCAAATCTGTTGGCAATACGGACTAAACAGTAAATATCGATATTCTATTTGAAATTTCAAATATCTTTGAGACAGTCCAACTAACCTTTTTGATCTAAAGCAACATCTGATCTATTTACATACCTATCACCACTTATCAACTATTTTATTATTGGTATTCCCATTGTTGGTTGGCTCCAAACAATCAATACCTTTTGCCGATGTTTCTCTTGTAAGTCACCTCTTGTTAATATATTCATCCATTTATTCTAATTATTTTTCCAGTTTTCTTATAATTGTATTATGTTGGCAAGTGGATTCAGTCAATATATCAATGTATCTGCAATATATCAGATCTTTCAAGTTATATTCAGCGTATTTCAACAATGTTAGAAGTATGTAATCAGGTGAAACAAGAAAAGTACCAAGTACAACAACAACATCAAAATGGCTCTACCAATATCTCAGAGCAACAGACTATGGGTGATCTAAAGGTTGAACCATCATCACTCGAGGTTTTACTTAAAGAAGTATCATACTTTACTCCAAAAGGAGAATCACTTTTTAAAAGTATTTAATAACTCCTGAGATATATTGATTGTCAAATAACTAATCGATATCTTCTTTATTAGATATATCATTTTTGGGTTGAAAAAGGAAGTAGTTTATTGATCATGGGTCCAAGTGGATCTGGTAAGAGTTCATTGATTCGTATTATCAATGGTCTTTGGCCATTCTTTTTACGGGAAAATAGTCAAGCCTTCCAATGAGCAGATGTTCTTCTTGTCACAACAACCCTATCTGATTTACGGTACTCTTGAAGAACAAATTCTTTATCCATATACCATTGCCACAAAGAGAATTCCAGCACTCCAGCTACGTGAGCTTTTCGACAGATTTGATCTCGGTTACCTGTTTAGACCGTGAAAGGGATATCATAGCACGTGGTGATTTGAATGACTTGACTCATAATTGGTTAAATGCACTTTCACCAGGTGAACAACAACTCATCTCATTCCTAAGACTTCTCTATCATAAACCAGTCTTGCCCTAATGGACGAGTCTACCAGCTCTATCCCTATTTCAATGGAGAAAAGAGTGTATCAAAGCATGCAAGGATCAAGGAATATCGACAATAAGTGTTGGTCACAGACAATCTCTAACTCAATACCACCAAAATCTACTAACACTAGATAAACAACACAATTGGAAACTACAAAAGCATCGATAGTCAAGATAAACAATAAATCATCTATTAATATTCGAACATTAACCAGATATATCATATCATAATTTATTGTATTTGATAGTCATTTAGTAGTAGTTGTAGTTGTGTTTTCGTATAGGTTTGTTTCATCAATTTACAGTGTCTTGAAGTTGAGTTTGAAATATCAGTCAACTTTCTCTTAATAATTTGTATCGCCGATAGTACTACTTCCTCTGGTTTCAAAGATCCATTTGTCTAGATAGTAAAGAATTAATTTCTGGTTAGTTTTCTATTGGTAAATTCATTAGAATAGTTGTATGTACCTCTACATTGAATATAAATTTATCTGTTTTCTGTTCGATTGAAACAAGATCGGGTTTACCCAATGATTCAGCTTTCTTTTTTGCATTCCATACAGAACATACAACGCATTTGATCTTCAATAGTAACCTGTTGACGTTGGTGTGCGTTGAATTGATAAACATTGGCTGGGCAAGATTGTACCCATTCCTCTTTTTGACGATCAGTCAACTCATCCATTCTGTTCTGGTTGATTACAATCTTTGGTTGGAATTGATAGGTAGCAACGCATGCAGGTGACCACTTGGCATGCTCTTTACCAACACCTTTCTTTGCAATAGCTCTCAATTTGACCTCCTGACCTCTGTGTAACTTTACAATTGGTATTACTGAATCTGGTCTTCCATCGCTTCCTCCCACTGGAATTACATTGTCATTCTGTGAAAGCAAATCTAAACTTGTAACCTACAACAATGCTATTAGTCACCTAATTCAACATGATAGATAGTCCCAATACGTACTGTATAACTATGGTCATTGCATCTAGCATTCAATTTAAACTCTACACTACATTGATCGCATCTTTCAGCACAGCTACAATCCTATCAATAAAAAATTTATAGAAAAACCATGATGATTAATAATTCGATATGATTGGTTTGAGGTTGCCTATATCTGAAATTACTCTTGTATAGTTAAACTGATCTACTTTGTGACTGGTCAATGGAATCAAACCTAATCTATGTGCAATGAATTCATCTACTAATACAGAGTTGTTTGCTTCAAATTCGACAAGATCAATGCACATGGTTGGTACTTCAGCAATCATGACACGTCTCAGTGCATTAGCAACGCTGATATCTGTATTTGATAATATAAAAGTGATACTATCATTCTTTATCTCCAAGATCTCCAAATTTGGCTGACGATAGAGCGTATGTGACATTCTTAACAGTATTTAATGATATACAAAGGGGAGTGATGAACAACGACTATAATAACTAACCACTGACTAACTACAACAAGATATATACCGATAGTTGATATGGTGTTGTTTATATTAATTGGTCAACAGTCAATGTCGTTATTCATTAATGTTCATTATAAAGATCACTTTTTTTTTAAAAGTTTGAATTTTTTTAAATTTTATTTTTTGAATTTATTTTTTCATTGCCAAATCTGCCTGCAACTTCTTGGTTGTCATTCAGGTTGATTGATCATTATTATTAACAAAGTTATAAATGAATTATCTTTTTAAATCAAATGCCTGTCGATTGGCATTGAATTGTGGTAATCAATTCTTGTTTAGATCACAACAAAAGAGCGCAACTCTATTCGTTGGAATTCAACAGTTTTCTAATGTGCGAAATAATAGATTGTCTTACTCTACTACCTCTACAAAACCAAAAGACACTACAAAAGTCGACCAACAAAGTGTCGAGTTAGAAGATGATCATGACCATAGTCAGTGTGGACACTCTCACGCTCATGGTGGACATGGACACTCACATGCTCACAACATTCATCATCAAGCTCGTCCTGTAGCAGCTGGTAGTGATTCAACCCATCAGACAAACTGATGAACCAGTACCATCATCATCAAAATCAATATTCGTCAAAGATTTGTCATCTCCAGAGGACTATAACTATGTTTTCCAACGTGTAAAGTAAGCTACTGCTACCTTTATCTAATCAAAATTCATACTAATCCGAATCTCAATTTATCAGACAATTCGATCGTGAAAATTATGTTTGCTCATTACTTATCTCTGATGAGTTGGCCAGACGAGCAGCATTTGCGATACGTGCATTCAACATTGAAACAGTTATTCTACATTCTGAAGTCAAGAGCGATATTCGTTTAGCTAAATATAAACTAGCTTTCTGGAAAGATGCTATCAATAACATTTATAATGTAGGTTAAACTATTACTTGAAACAAAGACGATTATGATCTGATTGAAAATCTTTTTTAGGGAAAAGTATATGATCAACCATTGATTAGAGTTTTAGCACAACAGATTAAAGAGAGAGGACTTTCAAAGACCTGGTTTATTAAATTATTGAATCGTCGTGAGAAAGATTTAAACAGTGTACAAATGAAAGATATGGAGGAGTTGGAAGCTTACGCTGAGGAGATTCACTCATCTTTATTGCTCTTGAAATCTCGAGAGCTTGGGTGTCAGAAACTCCGAGGCTGAACATGCTGCAAGTCATTTAGGTCGCGCAATGGGAATTATGACATTAATTCGTGGTACACCATTCCATATTAAGACTAGAAAGATCTACATACCAGCTTCACTAACCACCAAGTATGGTATTGTCCCTGAACGTCTCTACCAGGGTGAGGACGAGCAAGTTATCAAATTAAAAGAAGCTATCTATGAGATGGCTTCAGTTGCTAAGATCCACCTCGATAAGGCACGTTTCATTCAAGGTTCCAGCACCAGCTCATGAAGCATTTTTATGTGCAGAGTTTGCTGATGACTTTTTGGAGCGTTTGAGAAAGACTGATTTCAACATTTTCGATCCATCTCTCAGAGATAGAAGTACATTCCTACACTTGAAGCTCTACAAGAATAAGTTCTTCAAACAATTTTAATTATAAATAAACCATCCTACTTTATTAAATAAATATTTTGTTGGAAATGTTGTTAATGTGCCGAGTCCAGATTTACTGTAAATGTATTGTTGTCTTTCTTAAGTAGAATCTGTTGAGGAGAGAGCCATTGTATTTTAATGTTTTCAACTTTGGGTGCAATATTGCTATTGAATTGTTGCTGTTGTTGGTCTGGGGTAATTCGAACAGATTTTGTGCAAGTGAACTGTGAACCTAAAAATCCAAAGAAACTGGAATTGGTTTGGAAAATCTTTAAAAGATTATCTTTGGATGAGAATGATGCCAATGCTTTTCCACTTTCGCTAAAAGCCAACTGCCGAAATTGATACACGCTCGTGACCTTCCAATCTGTGCCATCTAGTTGCAGTCTTTAAGTCATAGATTACGATTGATCCATCCATTGTACCTAACATAAGTCTCTGGGTTTCGAGGTGGAATGATACCATAGGATACTTATTCACCATGAGATGTAAAACTGCTGTAGTTTGTTTCAAACATGCCTCTCTGAATGCAGGAATATGTGGATCCAAGCTCTTTATAATACAATCAATTACACGTGGTAAATAAGTAAGTACCGAGTCAGGATTATTCTTTATCAACAATCCTATTAATACAATAGCATGAATGGTTGAAGATAAATTCTTTGATTCAATTTGATATTTCATCACCAATTGTTTGGATAAATTTCTAGAGGAAATAATATTAATATATTTTGTTTTTATGGTAGATGTAAAGTTACATACCATTACATCTACTGAACCTATTAATAATAAAGAATTGATAGCAGTTGAACCAAGTGTATCATTTTTGCATTGTAAGAGTGAATAAGCATTTCATCAAACCAGGTACATCCTTTACAGAGTCCTTCCATAATATAAATCCTTTTCCAATTAATTCTACTGCCGCAATTGTCAAATGTCCTTTTCCTTTTAATATCATCTTTAATAGCTCAACTCCAATCTTTAATGATAAGCTATTATTTTTAAGATAATTAATATAAATCAAGAAGAGAATATATATTTAGTTCAAACTTACTTTGGTGGTACATCTTCTTTTCTGTGTGAAGCAATCTTTGCCAATACAATAACAGCTCTTGCTCTTTCAACAGATCCTAATGAATCTGATTTCACTATAAATTAAAAGTTAGAATCAATTAACAATAATTATTATTACATCGGGTAACTTACATAATTGTGAATAGAAATCGATCAAAGTCATGAATTGTGGCACTGGCATTTTTTTCAATGGCAGTCTTGAAAAACTGATCTAGCAGAAAACATGATGTCCTCTTGAGTTATCTTGGCAATAAGATGCTAGGTATGAAAAATCTGGATAGACATAGTTATGAAGTGTATCTGGTAAAATAATACAATAGTAGGTAGATATCTGACTGCATACGTTCTTCAAGTCCACTAATTCTTAAGATAGTTCGACTGAGAGCAACAGCAGAAAGTGTGGTCTGAGCTGTGAGATACTCTGAGCATTGCATTTTACCACTAAAACTAGAGGCTTGAGGTGTTAGGATGCTTAAATTACCACCCTCACCAATAACACCAAATGAAAAGTCTGGTTGCGGAGGTCTCAGTTGAAAATCCTTCATAAACATTGAGTCGAGGCTTCTATCCATTCCCCATGGCATCAGATAGGAGAATATTGAAACCAATTGGCTCAATTCTTTTTGTACTAGTAGAATTGCCGAGGAAGAAGCTTGAGATATTTGGTCAACAGAACCAAGTGATGTTGATAATGATTGACTTGAGGTGTTTGGGAATGATGTATTATATTTTGTATTCATCTCTGTATATTTTAATATTTCATCTGATATTGCTTTTATATTCAAAAATATTGTTTGGATTGGTGGATCTATAATGAAAGAAAGAAAGCACGGTCTAGTTAATATTTTGAAAAGCTATAGAAGGTTTGGTTAATTACCAATTTTATGAGTAAAAACATAGGATTGGGTTGTCTGTTTTGAATCATATAAGCCTAAATCCTTTGGTTGATAGGTGCTATTTTGATAGAGGTTGAGCATAGTCAATGATATCTTTTGCAATCTGACCATAGACAACTCCTTCTAACTCACCAGATCCAATTTCCCAAAGCGAGACAGAGCCATCAATAGTCTCAACAACTAGATAACCTTGTTCTGGTTTCCAGAATACTCTAGAGAGTGGTGACGAGTGGACACCAAACATATGCTTACATGATAGATCTTCAGTTGAATACATTCCAACTGTCTTATCCTCAGATATTGACAAGAAGCTGGCACGTCCATTATGTGGTAGTGTGAAAATCGAAGTTACTGGACCAGTATGGTGAGAGAAAGTATGAAGTAGCTGGAATGTAGTGAGATCCCAAACTTTGATTGTGGTGTCATTGGATGCTGAGAAGAGACGACGCTTATTATTACTATTCGTTGAGCTCATCAAGCAGTTGACCTTGCCCTGATGTGAATTTGGGTGAAGTTTGGTATGTAAGTCGATGGGAAGCTTCGATGTGCTTATGCTACCATCTTCATAGCCACGAATCAATTGCATCGAATCTTCTAATACCAAAGAAGCAGTTACTCTTTGATTTATATTTTACATCACAACCTCTCCATCCATCAGAGATATTTCCAATTAAATTGGGCTCACGTACCATTTTACGCATGCTTTGTACAGGGATATCATCAACAGGGATAACCCATATCTTAACACGACCAAATGAATCACCAACTAGAAATACATTGCTCCACAACATTGCTGCACCAATCTTTTTAGTTATATCGCTATCACCACTGTTTTGATTACCCAAGTTAGAGGTTGAGGCGTTTACAGTACTGCCTGTGCCATTGGTGAAGGGAAGTTTAGATGTATCACAGTTTACAAAACTAAGTAGTAATGTTGGTGGTGTTGTACTAAAATAGTTCTTCAAGTTAATAATCGAAATTTTAGAGTATCTATGCCGATAATTTACAACATACTCTGGTGCTAAATGAGAAATCTCAATAGAGTCGTTAAACATGATGCCTGGCGATGAACTAGTAATATCAATTGGTTTGGGTAGATTTAATGGTGAAGTTCCTGGTAATGGAAGTGGATGTCCCATCGAGAATGATTTGCCATCGACGGGGTCCATTTTATAAAAGGAATGATTTACCATCTTTTGTCCATACTAAAACCATTGAATTGTTTACAAAACTACCACCAAACCATCCTTGTGCATTTGGACATTTAATTGACCATAGTTTATATGAATTATTAGTAGTAAAAATCTAGAATACACCAATCATTAGTCTTCACAAACGACATTATTAAGACCATATGAGTACTTACAGACCAATGAGCTTTAGATATAACAAGTAATGATTTACCATTGGGTGAGAATTCAATGGCAATAGGTGCATCATTTGGCAAACAGTGACCCTCACCACCTGGTGTCAGACAAATGGTTTGCAATGAGTAATCATACTCTCCTTCGTTCAACGACCAAAATCTAATGGTACCATCTAATCCAGCACTGAGCAACAAAGGGGATGAATCTTCTGATATGGTACAGGTGAATAAACATGTAATCCAATCTATATGTGCTGTCAATGTTGCTACAATCTAATTAATTGGTACAGGTTAGTGACCTATGAACACCTTCTATTCATTCTATCACAGCTACAATACCTTTAATGTTTGAACATCAACTATAAAATTGAATTTGAACCTTTTCCTACGATAGCTACACGACGTTTGTTGGGAAGTGTAACCATAAACGATGGAGAACACGTTAGGAACGAGGGTTGTGAAGCCACTAAACAATAACCATCGCTTATACTCCATACAGAGATGGAACCATCAGAACCAGTGCTTACGACAGCCTCACGTCCTTCAACTTCACACATAGCTAAACAAGTAACTGGCACACCATAATGACCCATGGTGAATACACGTGGTATGAATTGATTCTCTTTCGTTGGTGTATCAAGAAATACTGAAGATATGACCAAGTGACCAGCCTGTGATCCAGTAATGATCGTTCTTTTATCAGGTGTAATCAATATAGCTGTAATTCTATGTGTAGGTGCACCACACCATAAAACTACTGGCAACATTATATCTCTATGCATTGAATTATTTAATCCACCTGTACTAATCTTTGTATTATTATTATTGCTATTGTTGTTGTTATTTGGTGTTGAGTTTGAAGTCGTAGTAGTTGATGCTGTTGAAGCAGAAGTGGATGATGATTCATGCTGTAATGAAGTTGCCAAGAACCCACTTCCGCCTGTACTACTACTCAGTTTATCATTATTATTATTATTATTATTATTATTATTATTGCTGTTGTTGTTATTACTCAAAGTTGTATTTCCATTCATTTTATTGGACTTCTATCATAACTTCAAAACATAGAAGTACAAACAACAATAATATGATGATATTATTATGAATCAGAAATTTAAAAAATTAAAAACTGTTTTTTAAGGAATGAAAGTTCTCTCATTATAATATCAAAAAATTTTCTTTTTGTTTAGAGAAACACTTATCCTGGTGACTTGATATAAACTAGACTTGAGCATTATCTCATAAACATGACACTTTAATTTTAGTTTGTATTTTTATTATTTATTTTCAATAATTTATGTTTTTCTTAATTTTGTAAATAATGGTTATTTTAGAGAAAGTTTCTTTGATGGAGGTGTGATAATGGTGAACAGTGGGGAAAGTGAGAAGTGGGGAAGTGTGAGAGTGTGAGTGTGTTATTTAAAAGTTTGAGAAAATAGGAAAACATAGAGAATGCTACTCAAAACTAGATGAAATTATATGATGATAGTTGTACTTGATTTCATTAATTTTTAGTTTTTTGTCATAATCTGAAAATCATCGATGATACAATGGAAAAAAATAATTCATTGAAGAAGTGTTTAATTTTGGTGATTTTGTGACACACCAGGATTCATATATTTTATTTTTTATATTTTAATTAAAATTTGAAATTTTTGTGTATGTTATTAAATAAATTTAAAAAACAAGATGCTTAACTGTCAAAAATTACTTTACTTGGCAAGATAATACAATAACTAAAAGTAAATTACTAGTAGTTTGTAATACATAATATTTGTTTTTGTTTTATATCTATATCATTAAAATAATACAATAAGCAATGGGATGTGGATCATCAAAGCATCACGGTTCGCCGTCACCTAACGACAATAACACTGTCTCAAAGGCTAATTCACAGCATGCTCAAAAAAGCTTCGTTGTTCAGACCAATCAAAGATAAATTCCAATCTCTCGATGAAGTACAAAATGCACTTAGACAAGCTGGTCTTGAATCATCTAATCTTATCATTGGTGTCGATTATGTATGTATAATTATTAATGGAATTCTTGACAGAAGCACAATTTAAATTAACAGAAACAACATGTAGACTAAAAGCAAATACATGGAATGGTACAAGAACATTTGGAGGTAAATGCTTGCACCAAATTACACCAGGTCAATTGAATCCATACCAGGAAAGCCATAGCAATTGTTGGTGAAACTCTGGCGGTATTCGATGACGACAACCTCATCCCATGCTATGGTTTTGGTGATTCAAGAACCACTGACAAATCGGTATTCAAATTCACTACTGATAGACCATGCTTTGGATTCCAAGAGGTACTTAACACCTACAGCGAGATTACTCCATTGATATCACTCTCTGGTCCAACCAGCTTTGCACCACTTATTCGCGAAGCTATCAATATTGTTGCACAAACTCGCCAATATCATATCCTTGTAATTATAGCAGATGGTGAGGTTACTGTTGTAAATGAAACCGCAAGGCCATTGTAGAGGCTTCTCAATACCCACTCTCTATCATTACTATTGGTGTTGGTGATGGTCCATGGGATTTGATGAATAAGTTCGACGATGAATTACCAGAGCGTCGTGTAAGTATAAAATATATTACCTGATATCAACTGTCAAAACTAATATTTTCAATTTCATAGTTTGACAACTTCCAATTTGTTAGCTACAACGATGTTATGGCAAGAGCTGAAAATAGAAAGGTCGATTTTTGCAGTTGCTGCACTTCAAGAGATCCCCGAACAATTTGCTGTATGTATATTTTTGAAATATCTTAATGATTATATTGTTTATTAATTCAAACTTCATCATTTATATAGGCCATTAAACAATTGGGATTATTGTCAAATTAAAGAAATACAACTCAGATGGTTATTCAAGAATATTGATTTATTTTAACATAAAGTTACTCCTCTCCAAATATCATGTAGATTTAATAATAAATTAATGTAAAATATTTATATTTCCACAATGGTTTCTTTCTACCTATAATTCCATAATTCTTAAAAATATTCTAGTTTGATTTCATTCTCTTTCCCTTTGGATAGATTATTATTATTAATTATTTAGCTAGCTAAATAAAAATAAAATATCTATTTAGATAATAGACTAACTACTGTTACTTTATTGAAATTTGCAAATGTAAGATATGTTTACACTTAATGGTATTCAGATTCAATTTCGGGAAAACTCGTGGTTCTCACAGGCATCTAAATGAATTGTTTTTTTAATTGAAAACAGAAGAACTAGATTGTTTAAAAATGTGAGGGGCTCAGGTGTGACATATATATATATTTCAATATTCACAGCACAAAGAGACATTACTTGATTGTTCTATTGATATTTTATATCATTCTTTACATTCTTGATAATCAGGTTTACTCAAATAGACCTTCATTCAAAAACATATTATCTTATATCTTGGAATCAATTGAACTATTCGTGATAAACAAAATAGATTCTTACATATTGTAAAATATTTAAAGATAACTATAACTCATTAATTTGAGAAACACTGTTTTGAAATTTTTTTTAAATATCATTCTTTTTTATCTACAACTAAAAGATAGCCCCCCCCCCGCACCAAATGATCTTTTGGTTGTAAATAATTACAAGTTTTTTATAGTACTTGCTTGACAACTTAGAAAAAACCAAATTGTAGAAAAGTCATGGAAATTCCATAGAGAACTCGTGGAAATTCCATAGAAGCCCCAGTGACAACTCAGATTGCCTCCGAACCGCAATGATGTCTAAACCGATTGTTTACCAGGATGGATCGATGACTCAGCGAGACAACCGACGGGAAAACAATAAGCATAAATACCCGATGAAATCCTTGGTTACAGATATTATATTCTATTCATTGTTATAAGATTATTAATATCATAACCAAGGTATGTACTTAAAGATAATTAAATAAATATTATATTCTATTCATTGTTATAAGATTATTAATATCATAACCAAGCTTTTCTACTTTATCACTCTCATCAATCTTTTTGTTAAAGAGTACTATTCTTTTTTTTTTTTTTTTTTTTTTTTAATCATCCAGGTGAGTACTATTCTATAATAGATAATACACTTTACAAAAAAAATTTCCATAATGCGCGCAAAAGGTTTTATTTTGTAAAAAGATGCCATCTGTCGGGATCGAACCAACGACCTTAAGATCTTCAGTCTTACGCTACTACCAGCTGAGCTAAGACGGCTTTAGATATTTAAAAAATTATCATTTTAATAAAACAATAAGTTACTAAGAATTTAACATTTAATAGGAACACTCTACTGAAAACGAAGAATAGATCAAACTGGAACAGTATTCTCAAAATTCAAGCTCATCTAACTACACTTCTCTGCGTCTTCTAATTCGGAAACTGAATTAGGACACAATCATCATCTCACCAACCCATTTAAACCCTCCTAACACCAACATACCGCTCAACAACTATCTATACAACGCGCTGAATACCTCAGGTCAACCATAACCAAAAAGACAAGCAGCGGATTCTCACTACCGAATTGCTTCAGGCGATTGCGACATCTTCAAATTCTTTGCTGGATGGCTACCTCTAAACTCGTCCCTGCCTACATTTCTTCACGGGTTAGTGTTCTCTGTGCTACACAGATAAGCTGTTTTACTTATAGTAGGTTACTGGTTTCTTTCAAAAACTATATTTTCACTGATTGAGTTGAAAAACAACAATAAATAACCAATATTATAACAGATTAATACAGTAATCTTTATTATTTCTTTCTAAAAATTAAATAATTTATTAAAAAAACAATTTTGGGGTTTTGATTCAGCATGATTCACTGAGTGAATTTTGTTTTATGGGCTTGATTTAGTAGTTTTGCTAAACAGTAAGATTATTTCCCAGTTTTTAATGAAAGCAGAACACATCAAACAATATTTACAAATATATATAATAATCTACAATTGTCAAAGGATAATGTCAAATCAAGATACACTTAATATTAACATTACAGTAAATAATAATATAATAATATATAATAATAATAATAATAATAATAATAATAGTAATCATATTGTTAATTCAATCGTCAATGAATTAATTGGATGGTATCATTTGTTGTCTGAAAAAAGATGCAAGATATGATTTTGGTTGACTGCAAAGAGGGAAAAGAGCCAACAACAAATTCAGAAGCAACAAATTATCAACAACGATCTCCTTTTCACAACTATACATCAAAGCCAATCACTTCTACCGATAAGAATCATCTATTACCGACTTGAATCAGATTCAATCAACAATCAACCAACCAAATCCAGTGTCATTTGGCAAACCAAGAGTATTGAAACAAGTTAAAAGAATGACTGGTATGTATATACTTAAAAGCAGTGATTGTGACGGGCTTTCACTACCGCATTGATTCCACATAAAACGAAGCGACGACAAACAAAAAAAAACCGAAAACCAAAAAACCGACAAAACTTTTGCATATGCACATTCTTTTTTTGTATAAGCATTTGATTGTGTGAAATTCAGTGAATTTTTGATTATACAAATTATTAACTTTTCCAATCAATATTTGTTAAACAAATTTAGTTGTGGATACTATAGCTTTTCCAATGGAATTTTCTATTTTTTAAGTCATGTGTAGCCAATACCTTTGAGGATAGAGATAGTTATTTTAAGAGAAATGACATGTAGACCTCTCTTTTTGGCACATATACTCGATTGCCCTCAATCTCTTGGTTCAAAAGGCAAAACAATCAAAAAAGACATATTACCCTTGGAGTGAGAAATACATTGTAAAAGGAATAATGGAGCGTTGCTACATCGAATATTTGCTCAAGAATGATAATGTTATATCCAGACAAAATTATCCTATCACAGTTTACCGGACTGGGCCATCGACTTCACTTAGAAACAATCGAGTACCTCTCGAAGAAATTACTGAACACTAAAAGAACAGTAGCCAAGAGATTCAAAGACAATGAAAACTACTGTCATATTTTCATGATCGGCGTAGCAGTTCATTGGATTTCCATGGTCCGTCAACAAACGAAATAACCAATCAGAGATTATTGTATTGGATAGTAGAAATCATGATTTAATGGCTGGAACCGATGAATACTTCCCAATCACTAATCGACAAACACACCGCCCGAAGTACCCGAACGAATGAAAAAGTGGCTACTTAATATCATTGAGAGATCCAAAATTCATAGTAAAGTAAGTTACTACTATACCAATAAGCTCATGATTAAATTTATATGCTACTAATATTTATTTTTGATCAAAAAGGATATTACAAGATTGTATTCTCGGTGAATAAAGATATTGTAAAAAGAGATTATTGATATTAATTTGAATGGATTCCTCGATAATTACTATCAATATGTACACCCTAATTGAATCAATATCGATTCATGAATCCTTGGATATGAACGATTTTGAAAATGGTTCAATTAATACATTGGTTAGAAAAACTATTGGCACCCTCTGTTATCGAACATAACATTGTAAGTATCGCTAATAGACATTATCAAATTCATACAATAACAACATACTAATAAATCATTTAAACAGTGCCAAGTATTGGATAGTATTATTTAAAAGTAAAGAAGATATGAACGATATTATTCATTCGAAAACATTGGAATCATTTTCCAAATGGACAAAAGATCTATCAGTGCATTGCTTAGCAAGCTCAGAGGTCAAT